>PNEQ01002975.1:26349-43626 GCA_003012365.1 Medauroidea extradentata | reverse complement strand
CTCTTTTCTTGTGTGTCAAGCGGAGCCGTTAACGAGGCCGGGAGAGCCGCATAACGGCAAACAATGTCAAGGTGCCTGGAATTGCGCAGGCTGATGTGCTGATAAAAAATTAAGGTCGCCCTCAGACAAGGAGATTGTCTATCTATTCTTCTGATTTCCCGGAAATTGCTGGAGACTAACTAAACCCGTTATGAGTGTTGTTAAAGTTTTGTGGTAGAAAACTCGATGCGTTTGATATTGTAATTGTAATAAGTATCTGGCCCTTTATTGTCTATGTGGTGGGCAGTTGACAGGATTTGAGAGTGTGTAAAATTGAACTGTGCGCATTTAGCACCCATTTGAATGTATGCTTAACATTGTAACGTCTTGTAAATGTAAAAAAAGTACCTGAATATATATAGGTGATTAGTGATTTTGCTCGAGTTTTCTTTGTTCAAGAATGCAGTTACTTTACCCTTGCAACCTACATCTATAAGGATAGGTAGGAGTGTTGCTGAGTCTTGCTCTGTTTGTGTAAGCTTATCCGTGGGGTTAAGCCTTCGGAGCGTTTGTTTTTTTCGAGGCCTTCGGCTGAGTAGAGAGTATATTGGGCCATTTAACGGCTCAGGCCACACAAGGAAGACTGAGAAAGGGCTATGCAAAGTGAGATGAACTCCCTTGCGAAGAACAATACCTTTGAACTAGTTGATCTGCCAGCACATGAAAAGCTGTTGACGACAATATGGGTACTAAAGGTGACAGATTTTGATAGTAATAATGAGTTCAATGCAAGGCTTGTAGTGAAGGAGTGTGCCTAGACCTACTGGAGGGATTATGATCAAATCTTCTCACAAGTGGCGAAATATACCTCAATTAGGTACCTTCTCTCCATTGCCACAAAGGAAGGGTTGAGCATAGATCACATGGATGTTGTTACAACAAATTTATATGGGAAAATTGACAAGGACTGTTACATGCTATCTCCAGCAGAAGTGGTAAATGAAGGCGAAGAACGGAAAGTTTTGAAAATTAAAAAATCCACATACGCCCTAAAACAAAGTGGTTGCTGTTGGAACCAGAAGTTGCATGAAGTTCTAGTGCAGTCCAACATAGTCCAATCAAAAGTCGATCCAGCATCTATGTGATGAGGAGAAAAGGGGCCATACTGACTGTTGTAGTTTATGTAAATGATCTGCTAATAATTTATGATGATCACAAACTAACTGAACAATTGAAAAGCCAGCTAAAGCGCAGCTTTGAAATGAAGCACTTGGGGAAGATAGAGAAATACCTGGGAATGGAGATATCAAGAGACAATAAGAATTGGAAGCTCTGGATTCCAGAAAAGACTTACGTTCAAGGAATACTGGAGCGATTAAACATGCGACATACAAAACCAGCAGCCACACCACCGGATCCAAGCTTGGAGAAGACGAAGACAAGTTGAGGAAGATCCCTTACCAGGAGGCTATAGAGAATATTCTGTACTCGTCACAGATTTCTCGCCCTGACATCACCAACACTGTAAGTCAATTTAGCAGATTTAATATCTATTTTACAAAAGTCATTAGAGTGATTTCAAGAGGCTGCTGAGGTAAATTAAAGGGTCATTACACTATAAGCTAGAATTTGATGGAAATGGTGAAAGTAAATTGGTAGGGTATTGTGATGCTGACTGGGGAAGTAAGCTTAATGACAGGCACTCAATCTCAGGTTACTGTTTCAAGATTCAAAATTCTGTCATTTCTTGGTGCAGTAAAAAACAAAAAAAACCATTGCATTGTCAACCTGCGAGGTGAGTACATGTGTGTATCGTCGTCTGTTCAGGAAGCCCTACGGCTAAAAATGCTAATAACAGAAATAGATCCTTTTACAGGAAAGGGACCTATTAAAATATTGTGTATTAATACAGCGCAGCCCTTGAACTCACCAAAAATAATATTGTGAATAAGAGATCAAAACACATTGACATAAAGCACTGTTTTATTACGCAGCATGTTAAGGGTGGGAATGTTTGTATCAGCTATGTACCTTGTAAAGAAAACGTGTCAGATTTTTTGACAAAACCATTGTGTAAACCTTAACACAGAAATAGCCTTGAGGGTATTGGTCTAATTCGAGTGTAAACGTTAATAAAAATATTTTGAGAAATGTAGAATGATTAAGATTGAGGAAAGATGTTTGATGTTAAATGTAGAATGATTAAGATTGAGGAAAGATATTTGATGTTAAATGCATAATGATTAAGATTTAAGGAAGGATGTTGGATATTTAATCTTAACGGCCTATTATAAGTATTTTTGTAAGAATATAAATACATTGTATGTAAAAATATGTCAACCACAAATCTTTATTTTGACTTGTGTAGTAGTCACAGCCAAGATGACGCTCTGTGTGCATGTTTCTTTGTAGTTCTGGTTATGGTTTTCATCATTACGTATCTTTATCTGCGCCAACACATATTAAGGTGCAGGTTAAAATCCTGAGCAGTCCAAACATGATTTTACGTTTGCTTGACATAACATACATAAAATAATACCTAGATGTAGAGCGCAAAAGGGGACTTCCTCTGCGCAGTGTTGCCAGATATTGTATAGTCTGTCTCACATAAGAATTCCACTTTTTGACAATTGTATTTGCATTTATATTGTGAGTTGTTTCCATGAAATAAGCAATGTTTTCCTCTGCCACAAGTAACTTTTGCACAAACACATGTAGTTGGGTCTCAAACTATGCAATTTATCAAAATGTAAAGTAATTTCCTGCAAAATTGGTACACACGAAAGCCTTCCAAACTGTCAAAACATGGAATTCTTTCGTAAAATGTACAACATTTTGCCACTTACATTTTCGCCTCCACATTTAGCCCAGCCATGATTTGTGCAGTGTGTTTATTATGTGTTTGTTACTGGACACTCTGTGTGTGTAGGGGACATCAAACAACTAGCATGTTCCTTTTGACTATATGTAACTCAATCCTACTCACAAAAAAAAAGTGCAGCAGTTCCTACAACCACACAAACAACTACAATCACAGTTCCTACAGCCACTCAAAACAACTACAACAGCATACAATGCAGCAGACTAGCACCTAGATCCAGGACCTCTAAGCACAGTGGCGCATGCGCACTGCCGCGTTCCTTCTCCTTGCCTCTCCTCTCACGCCGTGTATCCCCTCCCTGCCGCTCGCCAGCCAGCGTGTTGCCTTGCCATCCACCACCACCACCGCTTCGGTCGCAACGTACAACCTTCAATTTAGTGAACATTTTCACTATTATTTACTGCTAAAATGTTTGCATGCACATATTATACAAGCAGTTACCAACACATACGTACTTTGCTATGTTACAACTGGCAGAACACTTTACATGGCAGAGAAGCAGGCTAGGTGAAGGCACACATTAGTAAAGTTCGTGTCAAATTATGTTGAAGGCAGTTGCCAGTGCAAGATAAACTGCACTGAATACAAAGTGTTCACGTCTTTTCTCGTCGATTACATTGAATATTTTAATACATATTCATCATGTGTGCCGTGTAAACATATTTGCTGAAGGTACAAGCACAAAAGAGCAAATTTAATATAATAGCTCGTTATTGAAACACAAGCAAATGGTGGTGAAGAAGTGACAGTTAAATTGGGTTTTGAATCGCGGAAGCGTGCGTTGATTAAGAAAATTACCGAAAATAAACATTTCACACAAACAGAAGAACTCTCTGTAATAGAAAAACCTTCTCTGGCACGTCTAACATTGCTGACACTTCTGAAACGTAGGAGTTCAGATACTAATCTGAAAACTACTCCCAGACAATAACCCGACAAATAAGAAAATTACTCTACTAATAAAATTTTCCCAAAAAAAGAGATGCACCAACCAACGAAAGTCTTTCTCGAAACCAAAGGAACTTGAAGCCAAAGGGCACGTCTACCGCAATTTTCATCATCATTATTTAATTTTTTATTTGTACTACATATTTTTTTCTAATTTTAGACACAAAATGTGACTAAATTTGGCTCTTATGAAATTTTTTTATTACTCATAGTTTTCGCTTAATGGTTTGTTAAAGTCATATTTTGCATGTTTCCGTTTTAACGACCACACTAAAACCAACTGATATACCAAACTGAAAAAAATCAAAGTGGCATGATCATTAAATTAAAAAATAAAAATTATTTGTATTTTAAAAAAATATATTGAATTTTTAAAATTTTTACTTTCAGTATCAGCATTTTTTAAATTCAAATAATTTTTATTCTTTAATTTTATGAGCATGTCACTGTAGCCTGCAATGTCTTTATCCACTGTGATTTTTTTTTAGTTTGGTAGATCAGTTGGTTTTAGTGTGGTCGTTAAAACGGAAACACGCAAAATATGACTTTAACAAGCCATTATGCGAAAACTATGAGAGATAAAAAAATTTCATAAGAGCCTAATTCAGTCACATTTTGTGTCTAAAATAAGAAAAAAAATATGTAGTACAAATAAAAAATAAAATAATGATGATGAAAATTGCGTTAGACCGCGCCCTTAAGGGTGTTCGAGTGCGATAAAATCATTTATTTTTTATTTTTATGAAATATCGTTAGTTTTGTATACGAGACTTGTGACTGCATTTTACTTTTACGAAAAAATTTTAGCTCTCGTAGTTTTTTTCATAACGGGATGTCAAAGTCAAAATTAGTTTTTTATGCTGCCTTGCAAATTATGAAAACCAACTGTCCAACTTATACAAAATAATTCGTTGTGAACCTACATCCAAAGAGCTTTTCAATAAAACATTTAAAAACCCACAACGTAATATTTTTAATTTTAAAATACTGCAAAAAAAAACATAAAAAAGTGTCAAATTTAGCAATTTTTAAAAACTATATAAATAGTTCGAGGGAATTTTTCAAATGTTTTTTTACGTAGCCCATAGTACGCCATTTCACTGTGAATTATTTCACGTTCGCCAGTCAATTAGTTTTCACTATTTGTATGGCAGCAGGACATGCAAATTTTGACACTGACGCATCGTTATCAGAAAACTACAACAGCTAAAATTGTTTCGTAAGAGGAAAATTGCACTCACAAGTTCTGTCTACAAAACTAACACTATTTCATAAAAATATAAGATTATAACTTTATCGCACTTGAACACCCTTACAGGCACCGCCTACCACGCGCTTAAAATGCGTTGCCGCGTGTCTTTAAATACTTTTTATGTAGCCTACCTGTTCAACACATGCTTTTTGTGTCAATGTACAAAAATAAAATGTACTTCAAACAATGACTGACAGGTACTTTCAAAACATCACATCAATTAGCAAAATCATTTCCAAACCCCTCAAATGGCTAAAAACATATTTTTCAATATGATATATATGAAAAACTGCTCATAGGTTTCATGTGAAACTATTATAGAAACACGTAATGTTCTCCGCTTTAATATTTTCACCAACAAAAATATGGGATCACCACTGAAAGTGTCAGGCAAGTGATCTACGTTACCACTCCCCGCTTTTTCAATTGTCTTGCGCTAGAGGTGATACCACACCAGATAAGCCGGTAAATTTCGCCCTTGGTGCCGTGCCTCATTCACACAAATACGCGGCAAGAAGGCGAGTGCATTAAGAATTGTCGCAGGCATCATACTCAAAGGCAAGATCATGGAAAACTAACCACGTCCTGGAGAAAACAAATAAAAGATTTCATGTAATAGAGAGCACATAAATAATAATAGATTTACATGTTTATCTATAGCAAATAAGTAACACTTTTACTCCGGTGTTTGTATTGCTGGAGAAACAGCTGTTCATTGAGAGACGAAATTTCCTCAGTCCTGAATTCAGCAGTACCAAACAAGGGATTATGTTTCCCAACATAAACTAATTTGTAATTAACGGACTAAATGTGTTGTGTTTTGTATGATCATAATTATATTTCGATAAAAACGGGTACCGGTGTTAATACACTAGTTGAATGTATTAAGGATGTTCATGTGTGATAAAGTCATAATTTTATGTTTTTATGAAATAGTGTAGTTTTGTAGGCGATACTTGTGAGTGGAGTTTCCTCTTACGAAACAATTTTAGCTGGCGTAGTTTCCTCATAACGGTGCGTCAAAGTCAAAATTTGCATGTTCAGCTGCCATGCAAATAATGAAAATAAATTGACTTACTTGCGTTAAATAATTCAAAATAATATAACATACTATGGGCTACGTAATAAAACATTTGTAAAATTCCGCGAACTATATTTGCATTTTAAAAAAATTATGGCTACATTGTTTGAAATGTCTGCTCATTTCGTAGATAAACAAATATAATGCGCGTTAAATAGTTTCGTATAAAAATAATAGCCATAACTCACTGCAACGTATTTGAATCGCGGGTAGGGAGGGCCCTTAAGAGACAAAGTGAGTTGAAGGCTAGAGTTTATTTTGTAAGTCCATATTAAAAGAGTTTGGATTTTACTTTATTTTTTTATTACTCAACAACGGTTTAAATTCACGATAAAGTAATTGCAAAATGTGTTGATTAGAGTGCTGGAAAAAATGCCTATTGTGTTAAGTGTTAGTGAAGAAGTTTCGGTTAGCCCTTAACACCATGTCTTTAGCACTGGCGAGGGATGACATGTATGAAACAGCGTCGGAATGAAGGGGTGGGGAAACGGGAGATCCCCGAGAAAACCCGCCGATCAGCGACATTGTGTGGAACGATTCAAATATGTGAAAATCTGGGTACCGAACCCTCCGGGAGTCGAGCTCGTATGACCTTAGTGGGAGGCGAGTGGTCTAACCACTGTGTTAGCATCGGCCCCTTTACGTGTTGTAAAGAGATTCATCTTAGTGTTATTTCAATATTTACGGTAATACAAAAAAGAGATTTTTATACAGAAAATGTATATTACATGAATAATAATATACAATTTTTTTTGTATTAGTATATTGTTTTAAGTGTAGATATTGCTTTAAATAATAAGCTGTATTAAAAAAAGTTAATGTGACATGACTATTCTACTTTACAGTAGCAACAAGTTTACAAGTAAAATACTCATGTAAATAACTGCATATTATTGTTTTGTAACGAGTGCCTAAAGAAAGAGAATTATTGAAATAAGCATTTTGAAATGAGTAGTAATTATTTAATATCGGAGCGAAAACAAAACCATGTATTCAAGTTCACGTGTGATTATCGCTCATTAAAATGTTGCCTCAAGTAAGGAAAGTTTTTTTTTAATTATCCTCATTTTAATATTTAATGTAGGCCCTACAGTGAGTTCGACAATAAAACACAAAACAATTGAATCCCAGAAAAATATCAGCAGCTCGATTCTTTACCCACTTTTTTAAAGTAAAAAAAAAATACGTACGTGCATCCATACGTACGTACATCCATACGTACATGCATACGTACGTGCATCCATACGTACGTGCATCCATACGTACATGCATACGTACGTAGATATGTATTTTTATAAAATATTATTCACATTGGCTACACCACCTCGCCACTGTGCCCAACACATCCCACCCTCATTTTTTATGTGGCACAGTAAATTTAATGTGTACCGAGTTGATTCTGTGACTGATGTTACCGGACAAATGTCAGTGGTCATTCATGTAAGATCTCAAATTATTATGCTTTTGAAGAGTTTGATAAATGAGTTCTTGAAGTTATTATTAATGTAATATTTATTTGAAATTATTATTCAAAGTTAAAACAAAGAAATACTATAATGAATAATAATGTTCAAATTTTCATATTAGTATGTTGTTTTAAATATTATAAAATATTTCTTTAAACAATAAGATTTATTTTAAAAAGTTACATTTACATGACTGTTCAACTTTATACCGGCAGTACCAACGATTTTAAACGTTAAGTAATCATATAAATAACTTGTTTATTACTGTTTTGTAACGAGTATACGGAAAGAGACGTCCAAAAATTAACATTTTTTACATTTAATGTGTAGAGTCTATTCAGTATTGGAATGAAAAGAAAGTTTTAACATTCACATATAAGTATTGCTTTTTAAAGAGTTGTTTTCAGGTAGAAAAGATTTTTTATTTTTAAATTACCTGCGTTTTAATATTTAATGTACAATGATGTTCAATAATAAAACACAAAAAAAAAATGTATCCGACTTAGATTTGAATCCTAAGAAAATTATCAGCAGCTCGATTATTTAACCAACTTTTTACAGCTAAAAAAAGGACATTCAAAATTTTAAAAAATATTACGCTCATTGGTACCACCCCCTCCTCGCCCCTGTACACAACACCTCCCGTCCTCATTTTTTAATGTGTCAAGGTAAAATACACATTCATACCCAGACAGGGTTGGGAATCGAACCTAGTACCTTTCGCATTTCCCAAACAGTAACCAGAACATAACACAGTGCTATGGTAAAACTATAGCACACATTGTTGAGTATATTTCAATAGCCGTGTTGATGCTCGTTGATGAGCAAAATATTCATCTCGTGAAAATCATCTTGGAGAAAAATGACAGTAATTTACTGTGTGTTGGAGGCTAATATAAAAAAAAAGAATTTGAGAAGACGACACAGCATCATTTCAGTTATACTTCGTCTCCGAATGACGTGCGGCAAAGGAATCACTTGTGTAAATTAATTCATACTCCGTAGGATGTCCATAGGTTAGCCTCCGTACGGTGTGAATGCGTGTGAGGGGAATATGGATGGCGAAGGGAGGGGAGGCTGGAGAGAGAGAGAGCATGGGGGTTGGAAAGAGAAGGGACGAGCGGAGAATAAGGTGTTACTGCGCATGCGCCACTGTACTTAGAGGTCCTGGATCCAGGCGCTAGTCTGCAGCAGCAGCAACAGCTACAACAGCAGTTATTATAGCAACATCAACAACAGTCACTACAGCCACAGCAATAATTACAGCAACAGCAAATACAACAGCGTTCATTTCAACCACAGCGAAAACGGCATCAATCTTTTAGAGGTAAAGTGTCTGTCTGACAGATGACAACAACTCCATCAACAGCAACAAATCCAACAACCACATCTCGACACATTGTATCATCAATGCCACATGGTGCTACACCAACAACAACAGCTACCACATCAAATACAACAGCACAACCAGACACTGGACAACCAGATAGGTGTTAGGTCAAAAACATTAGCAATACAAATTTGTTCTTAACATTATGCACTATAATGTACAATCACTTAGAAATAAGTTCTCACAAATGGAGTAATTCATTCAGTCATTAGATAACCTAACAAAACCTGATATTATTTGTTTTACTGAACACTGGCTAACAGACACTGAAAGTAAAATAGAGTCGATTTCAGGGTATAAGTTAATAAGAAGCACATTTTGCAGGCAGGGTTTAGGTTACAAAGGAAGTTGTATGCTTGTAGATAATGACCCGTTAAACAAAACTAAGGAAAAGATCATCATAAATAAAATGAGTGAAGAAGGTATATTTGAATGTGTAGCAATAGAAGTTAACTTGCAGTCAACCTCTCTTATAATTATTTCACTATACAGACCACCTAGTAGCAATGTAAAGGTATTTAAAAAAACAACTAGGTACATGATGTGTTGACAAAAATCAACAATAAAATAAATTCATATTTGTGGTGATTTGAATATTGATTATAGTATGGATAATAGGGATAAATGGCTACTTGTGAATCTATTACAATCTTACAACCTAGACAATAGGTTTAAAAACTACACACAATGTACAGAGCGAACAGCTTCAGCTATAGACTACCTATGTAACCAGTAATTTGAACACAGATTTAACAGTCTCCAACATAGATACAGGTTTAACAAATTATAGCTCACAATTAGTTAAAATTACATTTAAAGAAAATAAATTTAAGGAAAACTGTACATAATGAAAAAATAATATAATACAATTTTTTATTAACCATAGAACACATTACATTGTTATGGGTTTCATCATAAAAAGCATTAAATTAAAAACAGTGCATCAGTAGGCATATCAAAAAATTCTGTGAGACATGAGACAATAAAAGGGGGTTACAATAAGGCATTTAGTAACTAAGATCTTAAATTTACTCTAAGTTAAATTTCTTATATGATGTGGCACCGTGTTAAAAATCTTAATAGCTATATATAAAAAATTTTGTTGCGTTTTGTACAAGTCAGCAGTAGGGTACATCAATTAAAATATTATGCCTAGTCTTATGAACATGTACATGTTCACTGGAAATAAAACTTTTTCATTTATTCCTTTTAATATAGAGCAGACAGTGTAAAATATACACGTTAATAACAGTCATTATTTCTTCCCTCACAAACAACGGTTTACAATGAGCAAATTGATGAGAATTTGTAAGTACAGTATTCTTATTGCCTGTTTTGCAGTAACAGAACAGTATTTACACGGTTAGAGTTGTCCCATAGTATTAAACCATAAGATAAAATACTCTGGAAAAAGGCAAAACAACATTTTACATAGGCCTAATGAGAAAGAACAACCAATTTTAAGTTTCTTAACAGAAAAGCAATCTTTGCTAGTTTTTTTGTTACTATGTTTACATGATCTAACCAACATAGTTTATCATCTAATGTAATGCCTAATAATTTTACATTATGAGTCATGGTATCTGTTTTCTCATTTTTTAATGAAAATGTCAAAAATTGAGTCTTATCTTCGTTTAATAAGAAACAATTTTCAAGGAACCATATTTGTGCTTCATGTAAGGCAGTTGATACAATGACATTTAGCATATCTACAGATTTATGGGTGTGGATAAGAGTAGTGTCATCTGCACTTAGAATTTACATACGTAGGAAGATAATTTATCATTATGTTAAATAAAAAAGGGCCTAGCACAGAACTTTGTAGTACACCGTATATTAAGTACTTTATCTTAGACAACATGCCATTATTATCAACAAACTGACTTCTACCTTGCAAATAAGATTCAAAAAGGTTTAATTCAGAATCACAAACACCATACATAGGGTAGTGAAATCTGGAAGAAAAAAAAAAGTAAGAGAGTGCATGAAAAGACCTCGAGATATGTGGAAAATAATTAATAATAAATTGGGTCATAAAGCTAAAAAGCTAAACAAAAGAGAAATATATATTAAAATAAAAATTAACGGAAAACTAAGTGATTCTGAAGAAGACATTGCAAATGCTTTTAACTCCCACAACGTAAATATAGTTAAGAAAATTTATCCAAGTGTACTTTCAACAAAACTAAATGAATTAGGTCAGATAAAATTATTACATGCAACATCACAGTTTGTACTGCAGTCAGTAAAAGCAAGCTTGAAAATGTTATATTTGGAGTAAAAAATAAAACCCAGGATATGATTACTAAATATTACTACAAAAACATACTTAAAACACTCATTTTCTCAGTTAAACAATCTTTTGCCCAAGGAATATTGCCAGATCGATAGAAAATTGCAAAATTTTGCCCAACAGGCCTATATAAAAAAGGAGATAAAACGATAATGGAAAACTATATAATGATTAGTATCTTACTAACTTTTTAAAAAATATATTAAATTTAATAGATTAACTGATTTGCTAAGCAGTAATAACATAATTTGTACGGAGCAGAGTGGCTACCACAAAAATAAATCAACTTTGACAGCAGCTTAACAGCTAAGCATGTAATAGAAGCTCATGATAATAATCTATGTACATACAGACAAGGCCTTTGATCTACCAAGTAAACCATGATATTCTACTATATAAGTTAAACTATCACAGGAATAGCATACAATTTGCTTAAGAGTGCATGGTAGGTAAATAAATGCTGAAAACTGCTATTTCTACACTTTTTTCGAAGCCAATATGGTTAAAATACTCTATGACAATGCTATATAATGGTACTGTATTTGCCAACTTTATGAGTAAATATTTATCCATAATTACTAATTCCTTACACATGATCTCTTGCGCCGCAGTTAAATGCACAATGTTCCGGCGTCAGAGATTGTGCATCAGAAGATCATAACACTTGAAACAGTTTTGTTTAAAACAGTGGCTAAAACTATTGTCCAGGATTGCTATTGTTTAATTTTCACAAATTGGCTTCAAGAAACCTACAGCTATAGATTAATGCGTTTAATGTTGAATTATGTAACACGTTCTCTTAAGGGAAATGGTGCACGCTGAAAATCAGTCATGTGTGGGAATAAGCCGCAAACAGGCTTAAACCGTCCACAAACGCGTACTTGTATGCTATCAGTGCGCAGTTTGATCGTATATAACGCAGGGAGCCGGATATAGGCAGTCAGTTGGCAGCGAGCCTTTGTAGAGTGAGGGTGTACTTCGCTTCGCTGTGCGCTATGACATCTAGCGGCCACCGCTTGAACCACCTTAAATGTAGCTTTTCCCTTTGTTCTTTTCTGCTTCGCCCTTCTCATCGCTCGGATTCTCCCTACTCGGACTAAACAAATGGTGGGGGGAGGGGGGAAAGAGGCGAAGAGTGTGGGTAGTGAGATTACTATCTCTATAAGTATCGCATGCACCACGAGTGACACAGCGTGGCTAGGGACATATCAACACACACAGCCCAAACCTCTGGACCTAGACACACGAAATTTTCAACGTGACTTCCCCTCACGCCGTGAACTCCAAACAAGAAGGAATTTTTCTAAATTGGGAAATTAAAGTGGTGACAGGAAGTAAATGAGTTTTGCAAGATTACGTTATTTTTGCTTCAAAATATAGTGTATTCATATACATACTACAATATTTTTAGATTTTTTCAAATTTCTAAATGAAGGGTGAAAAACTTAAAATGTATTTTAAACGAATACTTTCCAACCTGCTGAGATATCTAATTGACTCTTACAAGCTTTCATAAATACTTAAAAAAAAAACCTGCTTTTATTGTGCTTTTCCTCAAAATTTTACCCAAAAGGCCGTTAAGAAACGTCATTGTGTTTTTTCCTCGAAATTTTACCCAAAAGGCCGTTAAGAAATGTAATGCGTTTCCAAATAATTCTCAGTAATTTGTGAACCCATGGAGATAACAAGATTATTTTTTAATAGGAATGTAGCTTACGTAACAAGTTATTTCATTCCCCCCCCCCCCCGGAAATCTGACATCAGGTGTGTAAATGGAAGTAAAATGTTGCAGAATTCCGGCAAAATGAGCATGGATATGGATTAGTAATTCAAAAGATGTTACTCTTCGTCATTGGATTTATGAAAACACCTTTTGGTTTTGGATCTTATACACACATAAGAATTCTGATGACATGTCTTGGTGTTATCGGGTATTATGTAAGTCTGCGGTGAGGGAGATTTACAGCATCCCTTGTAATAGACTGCGACAGGAAATTTCTCTGATATTTTGCACCCACACGTTAGTAGCAGAAAATGTTTATATTTGAAGCATATGACAAAGTTGTCAAATGTTAAAAGCATAGAGGACGCAACCGCCACGGGACAAGCTTAGAGCCGGTGAGGGGTGACATGAGCTGGATACAGAGCAGTGCCTCTATGAGGACGGGAGAAACGGGAGATTTGCCTAATGAAACACTACAATTAAACCAGCCGGGAATCGAACCGGAGTTACTATTATGTTGTTCAATTTTGACAGAATACCTGCAGATGTCGTTTTCTCAAATATTTCCTTCATTATTTTTGTACAAAAAATTATAGCCGAGGACTAAACGACGGTAACTGCCATAATATGATACACAACTATTAGGGAATGTACCTTGTTTACTTTAACATTTTAAGAATAGGTACTAAAATTTTGTTAAATTTTTAACAACAGTAACGGATGAAGCCGCAGCCGGAAAGGTAGTTATATATAACTGGTTTTCAGACAGTCAAACTTTTTCATATTTTAGGATTTCATAAAGTGCCAATACTATAATAATTATGTACTTCATTTACATATTAGGTAAGAACGATAAAAGCAGTTCTAAGTGGCGCTTGCATACAGTATTGCCAAAGTGTGTGGTATTCCACAAAATGTATGGAATTTGAGAATGGTTTGTAAATTTTGCATGGAATGAATAGCTGTGTGAGATATGTGGGGGACGTGCTGTTGAAAAATATATTTCTTATTTATAATTTATGAATGTAGTGTTAAATATGAAATAATTCAAGAATTATATCTGAACGTGAAAGTGGATGTTTGAAATCAATATCTCAGGAACAATATATTCCAAAAATTTATTCTGTTGAACTCATCGTACATAGGTGAGCACTGCGCGTAAGGAAAAAGCCTGTGCGCTGGAGGAAGGAGGAGAGGAGGGCGCTAAAACACTGACAGCGAAAATTTTGGGATCATTGAATGTGTGTAAAATGGTTACATAGTTCGAAGGCCATCTGTTTTGTTTTATGGTTCTTATGTTCGCGGCTGAAAGAGATGGCCATCGGGTGTTCAGAAAAGAGGTTTGGTTTGTTACGGAAGAGCTTAATAAAGGTAAAGTTGTTTGTTTTGTTTTTAATGGGGAAAGGTGTCCGAGGACAAAGTACCGTAATCCGAGTGCAAACATCTGATTGGCCGTCCATAGGCACCTGCGTATCCTGAAGGATGAAATTAAATCCTGCAATAGAGAAGTGATTAATGAGAAATGCAGGGGAAACAGGAGATCCTCGATAAAACCCGCCAGCCAAAGGAAACTCCCGTCACGTTTTTTCCCTGTGCAAAAATCGGTGACCGATCCCACCGAGAATCGAACCCGAATCGCCTTGGTAGGAGTCAAGTGGTCTGACCACTCGGACACCACGGAATCCCCCCCCCCCAAAAAAAAGGGATAAACTTAAGGAGAGGGTGATAAGGTAAGTTGTTGCAGTTGTTTCGCTGCCAAATTGTATGGAATTTAGTTGTGTCTGTGGAATTTGGAATGGCTGGATTGGCAACAC
Organism: Medauroidea extradentata; assembly: GCA_003012365.1. NCBI lineage: Eukaryota > Metazoa > Arthropoda > Insecta > Phasmatodea > Phasmatidae > Medauroidea > Medauroidea extradentata. The sequence goes on along the minus strand of PNEQ01002975.1, from coordinate 28,799 downwards.
TGAACATATGCATGGAGGTAGCTAAAGTGATGAACATTTTTAAACATGGGAACTAATTTGGTTCATATCGCTTATTAATTAATATTTCAGCATTTTTGTTAATTTATTTGCAAACAGCAAATTATACTTCAAAGACGTTATCCTCAAAATGTGTATAGGCACTTCACTAATTTAGGCTATAAGCCACGGTTTTTTCATTGTGTAGAAATCAGTTCCAAACATATACAATGTTTCGTTCGTAAAGAATACCTCCCCGTACAATAATGTTTTTTTTTTTTTTTATATTTGCAGAGCCACATAAATAGTTCAACCAAAAATAATGTACTGCAATTTATAGTAGTCTTATTCTATACTTTTTACTGTTCAGTTCCCCAGATTTCTAACTATATGCTAGAGTAGTTAATTTGAAAATACAATTAATGAACTTCAGAGGACAAAACACACCAATGGTTTCGACTGCTACCTGGACGATGGGCTTTTATATTTTGTCACGTATAGGTAAAGCATGGTATTTTTTGTATCAAATATTTGCTCTACTATCTGATCACACGTTTTAACACCAATTAGGAGCAACACAAATCCTAAAAACAAAAACCACGTTAGAATGTTGCTGCATGATATGAAATTTTTGTATAATATTGTTGCATGCTGTGTTTCTGAGGGCGGGCTGGATGGGGCCTGTGTCGAAACACCTTGAGGGCTGGCCCATGACTCAAAGCACGAGTGTCTCATAGTGGGAATCCCGCCGAAACTACGTCATAGATACCTGTCCCAACTGCGTTTTTACCCTGCGAAGCGGCCTACGTGACTCGAATCTCGTCCGAAACATGATGAAATATCTAATTTTAGAACCCTGTAATGCGACTGTTTTGAGGAGTATAAAACCGCAGAATCGGCACATTGGAGGAGAGTTCGCTATTGGTCGTGCTAGAGGAAGGTGCTATGGTTGTGGAGATAGACTGATAAAGACATCTTGGTGACGTCAGAGTCTACTGTGAGGCGGCAGGCGGCTACCTTCGGAGCAGTGTTGGACGAACTAAGAGGACTGCTGCGGCGGGCTGACGGGCGAAGAAGGAGGTACGCGACGGGAGTCGAACCGAAGACCTCAAGAGTGAAGACAGCGGTGCACTCTGGGTGCTGCGCTGCACACGACGATTCATCACCATGACGGACTATTAAGGTTGTACACTGTCACTACTTGAAAGTCTCTTAATTGTATTTATGATTGAATTTTATTGAGATTTGTACTGTTTAATTAATTGATGGTAGACATTTTTGTGCTTTAATTGTCAAAGTTAATTAACGTGTCTGTGACACGGTGGTAATTGTGTGCATAACTAATTGTGATGTGAGAGTTATAGATGATTACTGTTTTGTGTATTTTGTAGCTTTGTGAGCTATTAAATACAGTACTTAATTTAACTCTTTTATTTATAATTATAAGACCTCTATCCCAAAAAAACTCATGGGAATTGCCCACATATGAAGTTTATGACTCAAACTTGTAACAATATATCTTCGTTACATTATGACTTAATTTTTAGCGGACACACCTGAGGAACTACATAGAGTAGAGATACACGTCGTCATTTTTCTAATTTATAAAATCACTTGTTACACTATGCATGTGACATACTTATTATTAATGTTGACATTAATTTTCTTATTAGAATAAAGTTTTTTACTGATTTAGTTTTCCATGTTCGGTTTTAAATCAACACATTGTTGCAACGATGCAAATAAATGTATGAAATGTATTATAATTGAATTTTTAAACATCAGTAAACTCCACGTACAAGTCCACAATGCTACGATGTACAAATGCATTTATCTTCTTTTAGCGCAGGCAACGAACTGACGTCTCTATCGGTCCACCGACTCGTCGTCTTCAGCGCTGGTGGGGGTGATATGATGTCGGTATGGAGCAGCGCCGGAATGAATGGGCGGGCTAAACGGGAGATCCCCGAGAAAACCCGCCGACCAGCGGCATCGTCTGGCACGATTCCTACATGCGAAAATCCGGGGACCGGCACCGCCGGGAATTGAACCCGTATCGCCTTGGTGAGAGGCGAGAGGTCTGACCCCTCGGCCACCGCTGCCCTACCACCACCTCGACCTTGCCCCCATCCTGCCACTCAGTCAAGACGCGCGCGTTTACTCATCTATTTTCCTGTGCGGACAACAATGGCCATACTCTCATAGAAGTAATCTCATGACAACACGCGCTTCTGGCTTCGTCAATAGACGTTAAATGGTTTTTATGTATATAATTTTTGTGCGTAACTTATGCAGGGGCGGATCTCACTTTTGTTTTGGAGGAGGTCACCGTTCCTAAAAATTAGAGTTGGAGAATTTGGGAGCCCTCCTCCGGGAAAAAAACTGGGTTTTCAAGGAGCAAAATAGTGTTATTTAAGCATTTTACATACTTAAAAATATTAAATATACACTTA
>PNEQ01002975.1:9883-26249 GCA_003012365.1 Medauroidea extradentata | reverse complement strand
AATAATTCTGTCAGTATTTATACCGAGTTAATATGAAAATAGTCGTAATATTGTAATTGCGCTTGTAATCCACTGTCTATTAGATTTAAAAATGTGTTTGGTCTATGAGTAATTTTAAATGTGTGTAACTGGCTGCTGTGGTACAGCGTGGCGAACAGATAGGTAACGGACGTGCGGCAGCTGCAAGACTGCTAGTGACATCATCCATCCACCCTCGGCCGGCTATCTACACTGCGCTCACGTTACAGAGGAAACCCCCCACCCCTCTCCTAACCATGACGTCAACTCCAAGGTAGCCACTGTATGCGCAGAAAGGAACGCCGTCTTCCTTTTGTTCACATCATTCGTTCTCCCGTCTGTTATGTCCTGTAGTTTCGGCGCGGTGCAATGAGTTCACGAGGGTGCCAATAGATAGCATATCAGTACAGCGCATATCAGGTTATATACTGACGCGCGACACACCACACTATAACTGCCATTGTAGGACTCACATTTTCAGTTTAAGTGAAGTGAACCAGAGTTTAACATAAACTTAAAAGTCCAGACAGGAGAATACCGGGCTGTTATTCCAGAAATAAAACATCTTTACAGCAAAAATCAGCAGATGAAATATCTGCTATAAAAAGAAAACTTTACACTAGAAAGTTAAACTGCAATTTTAATGAATATATTTATCTATTACTTTCGAAAATTGTTTTAGGCCGAAGTATCATATCTAACGAGATATTCTACAAAGTCATCCCGCCCAATTTTTTGCAGTTTCCGATATTTACAGGAATGTAGAAAACTCCAAAAAAGTGGTCATAACTTCTTTAAAAAAATTCTAAAAAATATTTTTTCATGGTCAGTCTACTTGAAATTGTTCTCTGATTCTTGTGCCATGCAACAACAATCGAAAATTTAAAAAAAAATCTGTCACTCCATTGCCCTTAAGATAGCCTCCCTAGATAAGTTGTGTTTGTGTGTGTGAGGAATGAGCAGTAAGAGCGCCTTTGACAGATGTACTATAGTAGGCAGTTAAGTTGGCGTCTGAGCTCCCTAGTGTTGTTATCAGGACGGGAGGGTGAAGAGAAACTGATATTCTACTGTCCGGGGCCACCTGCCACCAGGTTGATACCATCAGGGCAGAAAACATTTGGGGCGAAACACACACACACACACACACACATACACACACACACACACACACACACATATATATATATATATATATATATATATATATATATATATATATATATATATATATATATATAAGATTGAGGTGCTATCCATTATACATGTTACTAATTTCATCGTTTAGTTACAAACTAAGCCACAAAACTATACAAAAAACAAAACTATAGCGCCTCTCTCTATATAGGCTATACTATTATGATGAGTTACTAAGAAAGTGGTTGTTCTGAACTTACAATATACCTACTGTACACATAAATGACAAATGTAACTTAAATTTATTTTTTACTTTGTAGTTCACATTTTTTTAAACAAACTTATTTTTTACTTTCATTTTTTTTTTTTTTGCACTTTTTAGTCTTAAATCTCTGGAACTTATTTATTGGTTTGTCTGTCTACTTTACACAAGTCATTGCAATTTAAATAAGAGAAAACAAGTCATTGCAATTTAAATAAGAGAAAAACATAATTTTTCGTTTCAGTTCAAGTAATTTTAATAATATAATTATATACGTTTAATGTAACCCATAATATCATATTGTCACTGAACTTACATAAGTATGCCAAATTTAAGCTCAAACAGATACCAACAAATGGTTGAAAAATGGTTTGCAAATTTTGAAACGGTTAACTTACATACAAATGTAAGTTACATAAACGCTTGAAATAATGAAAACCCATAGTTTAAACTACTTGACACAATTCAATTAGATTTATTTTGTCGACTATACATTCATAACGCAGAGGTGAACACATAAAAAGTAGTAAATGCACTGTATTAATTGTGAGTAAAAATGTTTTTTCTTTCGAAAAATAAATAATAAAATCAATATATTTGGTGAAAAAAAAAAAAAAAAAAAACTAAACTTCGACAGTGGCAAAATGTTATTTCAAACTCTATAAGAACTAATCATATTTTTTCTTTCACATTAACGACGTGTTTTTAATGTAACATTGTAAAATGAACTACAAAAATCAAAATCTATTTAGAATTGAAACGTTACCGTTTTTCACAAGTTTGTTATTATAGCTTTTTCAGGGTGTCCAGTTGAAGTGGATTTCAAATTTCCCTGACATTTCATTTATTAAAAATTAAACGCTTAGCCTACCTAAAGTGTTAATCAATTTTGGATGTATCAACTACCACCCCATGATAGCAGCAGTATTTTCACTGTTGCCAATCTGCAGGTGGTAGTAATATTGTCACTGCTGCCACCATACTTCTTCGTTTAAGAATTGTATCCACTAACATAGCCACTTTAGCATGTGTTCACCGTAGAGTAATGGGATTAGGCGTGTTAGTAATGTCTGGGAATGTATGTTCGAATCAGTCTTCTGTCAATAAAATGTTTACTCTTATTTATTTTATAAATTGTATTCTGTATATTGCATTGCATTTGACAGTTATTAATTATAAACCTTACATTGTACTCTGAAGTAATTACCAGTGTGTCCATTCCACAAAACAGTTGCATTAGGTAGAAGGCTTTTGCAAAGCCTTCTAAAAATGCAAATATTTTGTAAAAAAATATAGGCCTTGTTCCAACAGGCATTTGCTGCTAAAATATTCACACGATTCGATTTTATCTTCAAAATTATGTGAATACTTTAAATTATGTAGTTTGTCGAGACTTATTTATAAAGTGTGGGAAATACTAAATTACAGATTAGCAAATTACATCCATAGTAATCTATTTCAAACATTTTAATAAACTGACTGTTGTCTTTATTGTAATAAACAATTGTTTTCCACGCTCATAATAAATTTAGAGGAAAGGAGGAGAAAGCTCGGCAGAAATGTTCAGGGCACATTAGCTGATTCACAATGCACAGACAAGTCCAACACAACAAAAGCTGAACAGCAACCAATAAAAACCAGGTCATAATAATGTCAACCCGAAAGAAAATTTGTACTGCTCTAAAGTCGGACAAAACTAGATTTAGGTCTAATTTCTAATATTCTTAGTGTTGGGTCTTGCAGGGAAAGTACAAAACAAAATATATACTTGTGATTAACAAGACTTGGTAAATTTTACTTCATAAGAAATTTAGGCTCAACATAATGTATTAATATATTCAATTTGTGCCATTCACAAAAAAAATGGATAATATAGGCCTAATAAGTCTCCAAACATATGAGCAGTTTTCAATAAAAACATTTAATAACCTAGTTCACTAAATGTAGATGGACTTCAGTTCATTTTCATGTCATGTACTATTTTCTATTTGTTTGTAAAAACAAGCAACATAGATGTTTTGAGGAAAATAAACCTTTTTGAAACTTGCGTGCAATAAAATAACTACAAGTTCGCAAGCTTTCGCGGCTGTTGTTTATTTACTATATAAAACCTATACACATAATAACTCATACATCATTATGAAAACTGTCAAAAAGTAATTCTGTGACACATTAACTAGACCTATCCAGCATGGAACACGAAGACAAGCTGTCATTACTCGGATGCGTGCCATGTTGACCAAAGACGGACGAGGACCTCTAGTGATAATTAAGTGTTATTTACTCAACCAAGAGTATCAAATGTGAACCAGTGAATTAAGCAATGCTGCATTGCATCTGGAATAAACATGACCAAAAAAATTCCAGACAATTTTTTGAAAATCCCTGACTTTTCCCTGTTTTCCAGGTCGCTGGACACCCTGGTTTTATAGCACAACTTTTGCCAAATATAAACATTTATAATACTTGCAAATTAATTTAACCCTTGTGACAATTTTTAAAGCCGGATTTTTAATTATCTACAACACTGCGAAAAAAAGAGCTAACAAAACGTACGCGACCGATTTTTAATGAACATGACCTTAGACGGAGAGAAGGGCTTTATTTTTTAATTCAGTAATGGTGCGAAATATGTTAACATTACTCAAACAATAAATGATACATTCCTTCTGAAAACTAGAACCCCAATATTCATAACTACATAAGAAGCTGTGCGGTCGAGCACTTGCCTTACATCTAGGCGATCCGAGTTCTATCCCTTGTGTTTGATGTCCAGATTTACGCATGTAGGATCGTGTCAGACGATGTCACAGCTTGGCTGTTTTTCTTTTCCAGGGATCTCCCGTTTTCCCCACCCTTGCACTCCGGCACTTCTCGATACTCATCTCATTCACCCTCATTGACTCTGAATGTCTTTGATGATAATATCCTTCAGTTGCACAATAAACTAAGTAACAGTTTATTAAATTATGTTGACATTTCCAGTATCTGTTTTTTCCTGGAGTGGTTAGTGGCTAATGTGGTCATTCTTTGCTGACTTGACGAATCCTGACTATCTCTCTTTCACTCACACCTGTGTACTTTGCTGCTCTTGCTGGTTGCTCTCTTAGAGGCTCAAACATTTAGTTGTCATTTCTTCACCACAACACTGAATTACAATTTTTTTTATTTACCGCTCTCTGCAATTGCATCTCCTCCCCGCACCTCTGCAGGCTACCACCTTCACCTTACATTTTTAGTAAACACTGAGGGTCAATTTTTCCTAATAGCTACTACATGGCTGTCGATTGTGTGTCACCACCTTATCTCCTCTTCTTCCCCTGTCCCCGCACTGTGAGAAGCCAAGATAACTGCCCACTATAGTAAGTAATGTGTTATCACCTCTCTGCGCAAGCCACTCAGATGGCGTACATTGCTCTACTATTATCCTTTTTCCTATGGGACTTTAAGCGGTGACCACATTATTTAATTTGTATGCAGAATAGTTCAAAGTCTAATGCTTGCTTCTATAATTGTGTTTTTGAAATCCATTGTTATTTTCCCAGATACAGCAGTCTCGAAAAGCAGTTTTTGGCCATTTTGTGGAGCCAAAAATGATGTTTCTAAAAATTGTGGCAAATTTTTAAAACTATAGTGACATAGTTTGAAATGTGTGTTCTTTTCGTAGATATAAAATTATAATGAACGTTAAATAGTTTCGCCAAAAAAACAACAGTCGTAACTTGTTACAACGTGATTGAGACGCAGGTAGGGATGCCCTTTAAATCCTATTTAAACAACAGATCTCAACTGGTTAAAACAGAAGGCATAGACGGTATCAAAGTAACATCATGTCGGGACATAATGAAAACTTGTGATCCACATGGGAGCATATTGGGACCACTGCTGTTTTGCTTTATATTAATGACCTCCAAAATAAAACTTCAAAACTTGAGGTATAACACTGTTTGCTATGATACTAGTCTAGTACTAACAGGGAATAATCCAAAAAAGCTGAGGCGGCAAATAATTAACACACCTTCAACTTCAATAAAAAAAGTTGTTTCAAATTAATAAACGGGTTCTTAATGTAAACAAAACTAAATTCATCCAATTTAGTAAACAAAATAGACCAAAAGAAAAGATACTTAATAAATACAAAAATAATGAAATTGAAGAATTACCATTTGTAAAATTTTTAGGATTATAAATAGATAAAGGGTGAACATATCAGAAAATAAGTTTTTTTTTTCAGTTTGTTTTATTCTGCGAGCATTAAAAAAACATTATAGACCTAAATACCTAAAGAGAATGCCGTCTACTACACATATTTTTAATCAGTTATACAAGGTTAGAATACAAGGCTAAATTGGCTTGCAAAAAATTAAAAAAACAAAGCAATTAAACTAACATAAGACAATACAACATACATTAGACAGAGGCAGGTGAAAGACTAAAAATATTCTTTCACATTGTAGAAGGCTTTCTTGATAAGGTACTGTATTAAGTGTTCCTTGAAAGTTGACAAATTGTTAGTCTTAGAGACTTTTTGAAGGTCTTTACGGAGTTTACTGGCTGCAAAAGATGGGCCCTTTTCAAACAATTTTGTCCAGTGGGGTTTAGAGTAAACGTCAGTCGTATATCTTGTGTAGTGGGAGTGGATGTCTTTATTTAAGGGGATGTTTATATTGGTCAATCCAAAAATTATTATTACCACACAATTGTTCAACACTCTTTAAGATCTTCCTGCAAACACAATTGCTCTTCTTCACATGATATCTCTCTAAATATCTTAACATCAACAAATACTAAAAAATCCCCACGTATATTAACAATAATATCATTAATATAAAGACTAAGGAAAAATGGGCCTAAATGAGATCCCTGAGGGACTCTTTTGATAATACCTGAATGGGTTCTGATAGATGATCTACACTTAACTCTGAGAGTACGTCCTGTCAAATAGCTACTGAACCATTTAAATAATTGATCTTATACACCTAAAGCCTCTAATTTCTTCAGAAGATGAGGGTGATTTATCCTATCAAAAGCTTTTAAATAATCAAGATATACTTACCTACACAATCCAACTGAGAACCATTTTTTATTAATAAACATTACCTGTAAAACCAACAGTTTAGCCGGTACACAATGAGTAGCTAAACTTGATATTTACCTTTGTTATAGCTAAAAGTCTACGAAAGGAACTGAAAATGAGCTAAGCTCCAGGAAAGATGAGTTTTGGTGTGTGGGCAAGCTCCTTTCTTCCAAAGGAACTTTCACTGGTAGCTCTTATTTTTTTTCAAAATAACCTGAGTTGTGCCGAGCATTAATTTCAAAGGAGTTTCCCAAGCACTAAAGAGTACTTAAGGTTTCTAACTAAATAAACACACAATTGTTAATTTGTTTAAAGGTTATGAGCCACATAGATTCAGAACCATGATTTGTTTAACATTAACTTACTGTCAGCTCTATGTTTGGAGTAACTATATTATCTGGAGTTGCACTTGAAGTCATTATGTAATATCCATTACACACTTCTAATTTTTATCACTCAAAAATTCCGTTCAGTTTACCAGCAGCATTCAGAAAATTCCTTTACGTTGTAAACAAAAACAACCAACGTTTCAAATACCACTACCACTACTACCCATGCTACTACCATGGAACAACCTGTCATCTAACATGTTATTGTTAAAGAATGGAGATTGTTTGGAATATGTTTACGGAATATTATTTGAGACGGTCAAATACACTTTCGTTTTTTAAATAATTGTAATAAATCCATAATCAAATAATGAATTGTAATTCAGTTTAATTGTTGGTGCTCGTACCACACAGTTTAAACACACTAAAAAAAATTAAATATTTAAAATGTGTTTATCTTCTCATTAGACATAATTTATAGTAATGAGCAAGTACACATATTCATTGTACAGTAATATTTTGTTTAATTGTGCGTATTTAGTTAGAAGTATTAAAAATAATAATATTTGTACTAAAAATTGTAAAATTAAACGGGAAAGTTGATGTGTTCAGTAGGCTGTACTGTGTATAGACGTGTCGGACTTGTAATGTGTCCGGTGTGAAGATGGTTGTTTCGTCGGCGAAATATATGAAGTCTTCTATGTCAAACGCAGCGGGATGGAAAAGTTTAATAACATTTACGGTACTTCTACTGGCATGGCTGTCTGGCTTCGCATCTCGTCTGTTTGCGGTTATAAGATTCGAAAGCATTATACACGAATTTGATCCATGGTAAGTGGTGGGAGAGCCAAACAATTTACATGTGTTTAATTAAATTCATTATTTTATGAGTACCGGTAGGTTTTGAAATTCGGTAATAATTTTATTATTTGTTCAGTATACCTGCTATTGTCCACATAGGAAAACTCCATGTGTCCACAGATGTCTTGATTGTATGTTAATGGGTTGGTTAGATAATGTTGCTTGAGGAAGTGTTAATTTTTTTTTGGAGATTTTTATGGTTGGAAAGACTTACTTCAGTGTTAGCAGCGCAACAAATACTTTGGGAAGTAATTTTTCTGATGTAGACCTACGGGACCTTGCTCGTCATGATTCAGCCAGACTGCCTGTGTTACGCATGTGTTTGAATACACAGTGATGGTCTTTGTTCACTGCCATTTGGTCTCTTTGTTTTATCAAGAGGACAGGTGTTATCATGTTTATGTAAATGTAATTTTACATACTGTTACAAGTTGGGGCTAACTACATTTGGGGATGGAGCTAACCAAATTTATTTACAACTATCTGTAAAAAAAAAAACCATTGTCAATAATGTTTAATCACAATTAACCTTCACACTACTTGCCGCATTCCTCGAACACTTGTCACAACCCAATACTTCTCGCCACTCATCACTATCACTTTAACTTGCACCAGGCACCTGCCAGCCAAAAAACTCTCTCTGACTCTGCAGCAGCTCTCTTTTATATCCTTACCCTAAAGTCTCGAATTCTCTCGGTAAGTCATCTTAAACATCCTGGAAGGGTGTCACATCAGGATCAAGCACCAACTGCAAGATAGAGTACGAACAGGAATACTCTAGACCACTATATCTCCTTCTGTTACCCATATTGGGGCCGCACATGGGCGGCACAATGTACGCCGAACATCTTTGCTCTTGCCGCTGCTATATCAACTTTCACTGCTTTCTGATTATCGTGGCATGCGGGTGATTGCTGTGGCATCACTCAAGGTAATACAAGCAGTACAGAGCACATGGAGGTCTTTTACCTCTGCATCACTGTATCTTATCACACCGCTCAGCCAGATAGTCACGACTCGCAACACTGCTCCTCCTTAAGTCTTGTCATCCTGAGAAGACACAACAGACTCTGGTCCATCATAGAGGTCCAGTCTGTCAAGATGCACAACCGTGGGTTTTCTTGTTCGAGAGCCCTTGCGAACAATCCGGGAAACCACGTCATTTAACCTCTTGACAATCTGGTGAGGGCCTTCCCAGCATTTCTGTAGTTTCAGATGGTAGGCCTATCCTTTTCATTGCTCTGGGTTACACAGCCACACCAGCTGCCCTTCTTGAAATATTTCTTCAGGTCCTCTCTGATCATACCTCATTTTCATCCGGTCGCTGTTGACCCTTAAATGTTGCCAAGCAAAGTCATGGACTGTGCCAACTTGTGATGCAGTTCGTCAGCATACACTGTCTGTGAAGCAGGCTGCTCTTCCTCTGCTGGCCTCCCAAACAGTAGATCACTTGGAAGGCGAAGCTCTTGCCCTAACAGCATCTTTGAAGGTGTTACCCTTGTGGCTTCATGTGCAGCTGATAGGTATGCAAAGAGGAAAAGGGCACCTTGGAGTCCCAATCCTTTTGATTGTCAGCTACAATAATAGACAGATACTTTTCTAAGGTACAGTTTAGCCACTCTACCATCCCATCCGACTGAAGATGCAAAGGAGTATTCTGTGTCTTCTTCATTCCCAGAATTTTGGTCACCTCCTGGGAGAACTCTAATTTCAGGGATTACCAGCTGTAGGCGTGTTTCTTTGCCATCTCCTCTTTCCCAGTTCTGGTACAACACACCATTTCTCAGAGATAGAGAATCCAATTGTGTCCAGTATGTCTTAGTTGAAGTACTTTGATCAGATAACTCAGCCCACTCTGGACGCTAGCCGTTTTCTTCCATTGTAGCATTGGCCTAAGAGCAGGGTTCTTTCTCTGATCTTCGCCAATTGTTACATTACTCCATGGAGAAGGTTCATTGTCAGTTCTGAACTCTTGGATTCTTTATCTCAGAGCATTTGGTGTCTTTCCAGTCTTCCCTTCTTGGCAATCACAATTAAAGCACATTGGCTCGCCTGGCCTCCTGGACAATGCATCAGCATTGTTGTGTAATCGACCAGGTCTGTTCTGTATTTTAAAATCATACTCTTGGAGGTGCTGCATCCATGTAGCTATCTGTTCTTCTGGGTTTTTGAAGTTCAGTAACCAACGTAATAATGCATGATCTGTTTGTAGAATAAAATGCCTTCCACATAAGTAATGGTGAAAATGTGAAATAGACTTGACTATGGCCAGGAGCTCTCTGCGAATTACGCAGTAATTTCTTTTGGGCTTACGTTAACTCTTTGCTGTAATACTCTAATGGCCTCTCTTTCCCATCCTGGATCTGTGACAACACAGCACCAATCCCCACATTGCTCGCATCTGTGTCTAAAATGAACTCATCACTGCTAGGATAACCTAGGACAGGATGTGAAACCTAAATTTCCTTTAATTTTCTGAATGAAGATTCACATTCGGTGGTGCAGGAAAATTTTCTTTTAGTCTCAACCAACTTGTGTAATTGCTTTGCTGTTGTGGCAAACCCATGCACAAAACGCCGATAATAAGCACACAGCCCAGGAAAACTTCTTACTTGTGTCCGATTAGTTGGTCGTGGCCAATCTCTAATTGCTTTTGTCTTCTCTGGATCTGTTTCTATCCCTTCAGCCGACACTACATGTCCCAGATGTCACTTTCCTTTGGAACAGATTACACTTTTTGGAAACTAGCTTCAAATTAGCTGCTGTTGTCCTCTGAAGCACTGAATCAAGACATGTCAAATGTCTTCCCTGTAACTAAAGTGCCATCTAAATAAACTTGACAAATATCCATAAGTCATTCAAATGTTGCTGGAGCTTTGCATAGTTCAAATTACATGACCTTGAATTGCCAAGTTCGTTTCCCTTGTACAGAAAAAGTAGTCTTCTCTCTATCCTTTAGGGCCATTTCACATTGCCAGTTACCGCTTTTCTTGTCCAAGGTTGAGAACCATTGGGATCCAGCCAGGCTGTGCAGAGTGTCATCTATCCAAGGAAGTGGGTACGAGTCTTTCCTGGTCACTTCATTCAGCCTCCAGTAATCTACACAAAATCTTTTTTTAGCCATCTTTCTTTTTAACCAACACAACCCGAGATTACCATGGGCTGCTCAAAGGTTCTATCACATCTAGATCCTTCATTTCCTTCAGAATGTCATCAACAACCTCATGTGAAGAGGCTGATGTCTAGGGGATTGCTTGATACGTCTGGCCTCTCCTGTATCAATATGGTGGCATGCCACAGATGTCCTACCAAGATCATGCGAACATGCAAAGCATTTTGATTCTTCATTAAGAGTTCTCCAACAGCCTTCACTTGTCTCTAGTCCAGGTTTTCCTTTGTCCTCTCCAGGAGTTCTGTAAGCGGTTCTGGCAGAGTATGCTTCACAATGCCCTCCCTTAAAATTTTACACTCAGTTGTGTTTATCTGGGAAACCTGCTTACACAATCCAATTGGGCCCCCCTCCTTAAGACAAATTGTAATGTCTGTCAACTTCATCATTCTAATAGGGAGATTGTGAGCTTGATGAAACCAAAGTCCTTGCTATAAGTATTCCATCAGAAAGGTTGCTCCCTCTTACTGGCTTAATTAACCCTAATTTCCTTACAAATTTTCCTACATAATGCCCTTGTATATTGCTAGAAGCTGGCAACAAAGTTGTCTGACAACAAATGACTGGGCACCTGAGTGGTGATGATAATTTTGGTCGTGGTATCAGTACCATCTCTGTTTCACCCACCTTCAAGATCACCAGTTGAGTGTCAATGCAGCATCTTAGTTTGCGTAGAACATCTAGTCCCAGTAAACATGTATCTGCAATATCCGCTATGTAGAACTCATGTTCTAACTTGAGATCACCAACTTAATTTGCACACTTCTCCTTTCTTTCACTGGTGTCGTCTCACCAGTTACAGTTGTTATCAGGCACTGTCCGATGTTTCGATCTTGATATTGCTGGGGAACTGGCTCTATGATGTCCGGCCGGAAGACAGTAATGGCCGTCCCTGTATCTAAGACCATCTGACAGGGATTGCTAAGTGAAAGTTTTGACACATAACCACTGATTTTTGCATTAAGCAAGATTTTACTATAAGCAAAGAAATTTAACATTTTAAAAATGTATGTGTTTGAAAGCCTTAATAAATTAATAATTATATAGTAATTTATTCCATACCTATATTACGTTGTTCTGGCAACATTTGTACTTGGTAAATTCCTCCAGACATCCTTTCCAACATAAATACATACTTCTTTCTGACATTGTCTATGGTGAACATGCACTTAAGCATCATACAACACATTTTCTTCCAGCAAGGTACACTGTACTCGCAGATGGTTCTTGCCTGGTTTTAAATTATCTACTTTAGCAAGTAGATCAAATAATGTTTTCGTAAGCACCTATAGTAAGTAATAATATTCTTGCAGTATTTAATTACTTTTTAGTATTCTAAAGCTACCTGCGAAAATGGGGTGACTGCACCTATTGATGCAGTGACAGGGAACAATTTGACCAACCACATTGTAACAGAATACAATCTCAGATTTGTGAAACACCATTTTGATTTTGGTGGCTTTAACACCTGTAGACCTACTTTCTGGTATTTTTCTGTTCATGTATTTCAAAATTTGATTTTCATTGTAGTGTACAGCCTTTGCAGATGTCTCCTACCTGCAACTTTTACCACAGTGTGAAGGGAGCAATAATGATGACAGTACATGCTCTAAATGCAAATACACCCGAACTACTGAAACTGTGTGCTTCATGTCAATGACTCATCTAATTGTAACTTAAGCAATGACTATGTTTTTATTGGGTGCAAGGTTTTTTTTATCCAGTTACATTTTCAACTACAACAGTCTAAAAATGCCATGTTTTTCAATACTGTTGGAGTGTTTTGAAACCGTATTTACATCAACATGTGTGCTGTATTCAATCCTCATTCTGTCATGGGAAAGTGGGTTCTTTTCCTGGGTAAACATATTTTCAGCAATTTAAAAGCTGCCTGGGTGGACGTATTTTGTGCATTCGAGTCCCAAGAGGTTCGATGAGCTAAGGATGACACAGTACACACATTGTGTCTCCCCCCTAGCCTCTAGGGGCAAGTCAGTGAAGTAGTTTGCAGTATGCTCGCCGATAACTTGCCATTATGAGACATTTAGTGGTGATTATATAATTTTATGATGTAATAACAGTCTATTTGAGATAAAGGGTGTGCTGTACATACTTGCACTTTTTTTTAGATATTCTAAGCCAAGATTATCATGCTTTTAAAGAACAGCAATAATGCCCATTTTTGCCATTTTTGGACCTGTGTAAATGAGTTTCATAGATTAATGGAGGATCTGGAAAGGGTATACAGGCAATAAGGTTCTTTGAATGTTATTCCTAAGTAGATATCACTCACGTAACGAGTAGTTTTTGAGTAAATTTATGTCAGCTGAACTGAAGGCAGCCTCTTAAATATTTTCATAAAAAATTTCTTTGAATGTGGTGTGTGTATGCATGCATACATGTACATGTGTAGATCTGTACAGATATCTCGCTCGGTTATATTTACTTTTTAGTGATAACAGCTGATCCTGGTGTTAAATCCTGTACACATTTTTCAATAATTGTAGGCTTATGTAACCTAGGCCTAAATTTAATTCTTTTTCTGAGAAATTTTAGTGTTGCTTGCACAGTTTTTTCTCTCTACCTTACTTAGTGTATTGCTGGCCACTTATTTGAGATGGCAACAAAAATAGTTCATGTCAGTTCTGTGTTCGATGCCTTGTACATAAAGGTTATGATTTATTCTGTCTGCATGGCTCCTACCCTTTTACTGTTCCAGTGTTAACCTCTCACATTCAAAATTGTTCTAGGCAGGCGGTGCCCTTAACACATTTCTGATAAATAACTATCTCAGTTTATTCATTCCAGTTTATTTGTATGAAGGTCTTTGCCACATTGCCGCTGCTAACACCATTTCTGCATCTGTACGTGGTTCAACTCGGACATAATGACCGCCATTGAAGATGTCAGTGGTGAAACTACCAAGATGTCATCTGCAGAGTTTTGTGATTTGTTTATAAATATTAATTTTTAAATTAAAAAAAAAAAGAAAGAAAATTTGACTATTGTTATGTGTATGCCTAAAATTTGCTTAAATTGTGAGAATCAGTATAATTTAATGGTTACTGTATGGTGTTCTTGAGAACACAAAGATCAGAATTCAAATGAAATTTCCATCATGCAGTAGAACCCTTTTTTATGTGGTCAGATTTGACACATTTTCTTATTTTAAACTTTTCATGCAAATCTAATACAGAATAATAGTTTCTCCTTTTACACTTTCTTGAGTTTTACACTTTTTTTAAAGCAGAATTCTTGGGTGCTGTAAAAAAGAAGGGTTCCACTGTATTGGTATTGTAGGCCCCCTATTGCCATTAATAAAATTTTTGGTACGTGATTTGATATGAACAACAGATTTTTCTACGCATAAAATACATTTTGAGCAGCAAGAGTTCAGAGCCACTTCAACACAATACGTATAATGTAAGTTCACAGTTTAAAATTATTGATAAGCTTGGTAAATCAGGCATTATGTTACTAAAGCAGCCTTTACACAACCCAAAATTTTATTTTGTATGATATTTTCCATGCAAACTCTAATGTAGTTTGAAATAATTTGTAACGGATATCTCTCAGCAAATTTTGAACTTTCTTGAAACTGGTGTGGTTGACTCTGCTGAAATTTAATAACTTTTGTAAAAATATTCTAATTTGATACTAAATAACACACTAACATGATACCAATGTTATTTCTTTCTGGTATCTACTATGAATTAAAAACATTTTAATAACTGCAGTGTAACTCGGACAATTAAGTTATGAATTACTCCCATCTCTGTGACCAGTATATGCAGTTGGTCACATGACCAGCACAGAATGACTAATAAAATCCTTCCGTGCTTGTAGGCCCTTGCACTGAAAAACATTACATGTTTTATTCCATCATTTAATTTAGGTTCACCATGCATACTGAGAAATTCTCTCATGTGAGGTTGCAATTTTGCATGGGTTTCACGTATATCTTGCGTTGTGTAAAATCTGCTTGACTGAGTGTGTCAGTAATGATTATGTCAGAAACAAATAATGACAAATGGTGGTAATCAAAATCTTGTAATATTCAGGTTGTTGGTGATAAAAGATTATCATAAATTATTATGTAGTGAGTAGTGTTATGGTACACCCTTTTGTTATTTTTACAGCCAGGCTTATTATGTAGGTTTGCCTATTAAGTTTTAGTTTGCTTCCTACCGCAATTTCAAGTACAAAAAGGGTAAGTTAATAAATAGACAGTTTAGGACTACATTGCAGTGGCATATGCAATTGGAGCAAAAGTGTAGTTTGTTCTCATGGATAGTAATCACATGTATAGTATCATAGATAGAATCTTCAATTCAAAATTGCTAGCATTTCACACTGGGCTCACAGTGATATGAACTTTGGATATTGATTGAATTTGTGTCTACAATTGTGTTTCTAATTTGTGTAAATAGCTTTACATATTGTTTTGTTGGGTCTAGAAGTTTGACACAATTTAAATAAAGAATTGTTGTATTGATCTCTAAATTACTGTATTTAAGTTTTCGTGAAAATATAGCATTTACATTTTGTAAAGAATTTTTTAAAATAACATTTAATCAATTTTTTTACTATTTAAGATTTTTTAATAATATAATTAGTTTTCTAACTATCGTATTTAGACTACCACACATTCATAATTTTACTTCCAACTAACAAGTTACCTTGATATAAAATAAGTTAATTATTGTAAACATCTGTTTCCTAAGTTAATACTGTAAATTTACAGTCTGTCTATATTTTGTAAAATGTGGATGGTAAATTGAATAGTGGTAGTGTTTATGGTTAAACATTTCTGTAAATGTGCTAGAACATGTCTGGTGTTGGTGGTGTATCATTCTGGTGATAACAGGCAGGAGGTGTTCTCACTGATAACTTCAACTTTGACACTTCTAACTGTAGTTGTACTTCCTCTGTCCTGTACTTGTTATTGTACAAAATTTCCTTGAGTAGCTGTAAGTAAAAAGAATTGTTAACCAAACAGTAGTGTGTGTACTGAGTAATACACAGTATAATGAAAACTGTAGCTTTTTAATAACTTTGAATTATTACTGATTTTTCAATAACTCATTTTATTAATTTATTGTATTTCATTATCATTATGTTCTTAATAAAGTTTGAACACAACAAATGTGTTTGTTCTGTTTGATATCCTTATCTTACATATTTTTCATTTTGCATATTTTTGTATGCCATTGAATGGGCACTTTCATTTTTAGTTGTAGGAAAACTGTTTGTGTTTGTAGCAATAGGCAGTCTAGGTTGATGTTACTTAAAAAGTTAAAAATTAGTACTTGTGTGTACTTAATAAATGAAAAAAATATTTAACAATTTGGTGATGTGGATATTCTTTCTAAGTTTCAAAAATCATAGCAGAAGCCTCAAACATTAAAAGAGAATAGGTATTTAACATGGGTGACATTTTTATAGTGTGTTAAGTTACTGCAGTGTTACACTAGAAATTGTTATTGAGTTATGCAACAACAAAATATTTGCATGCA
>PNEQ01002974.1:12492-34452 GCA_003012365.1 Medauroidea extradentata | reverse complement strand
TGGCATCATATGGACAACGATAATGCTTGGTTTGAAAACAAATAAGTTAAAAGTGGAGCACTGGGAAACTGTGTTAGATGATGCTCTACACTGCATTCGCTCACTGCTATGCACTGCAACGAATTGCACCCCCCATGAGAGGATGTTTTGCCATCAACGAAAGTCTTCAAACGGGAATTCGTTGCAAACTTTTCTGAGCACGTCTGACACTGTTCTGCTACGGAAAAATGTCAGACAAAACAAATATGAACCGCTGGTGGAAGAGGTTAAGCTAATTGAGGCTAATCCCCAATATGCTACAGTACGACATACATATGGCCGAGAATCTACTGTGTCGTTAAAACATCTAGCTCCAAGAGGTGATGCAACTCTCCTTCAAGAAACATCAGAACCTATGTATAACATGAACTTTGAAAATGATACGGAGAATGAAAACAATGAACCATATGTGAAAGAAACAGAAGATAGTAGTCAAGATTTCAGACCTATTTCTGAAAAGAATAATTTTACTCAAAAGAGTAAAACTCACGAAGACATTAGCTGTGAAATTCCGTCCGATGATGAATTAACCAAGATATTGCAGACAAGATCTCCTGGCAGACCTAAGAGAATAAAAAGACCCCCTAAACTTTTGGATGACTATGTCCTATACTAAAGCAGGGAAGAATGTAATGAATGTATATCTCTATGCATCTATTTATCTATGTTGTTGATGTGACATGCAAAAACTGTTATCTTGTGCTTTAACTTGTAGATCAGTTTTTAGCTGATTAAAGCCTTGTTTTAGTGAAATGTTTGATTCTATTACACCTAGTGTCGACGCCGCACGAACTGCGTCCTCCTCGTCCAAGACTCGAACATGGCCTCTGCGTAGTGGATACCCCCGGTGTCAACGTCTCACGAACTGCCTCCTCGTCCACTATTACCCTTGAATACTATGAGGGGTGGACATGGGTCAGCTACCCCCTGGCCTAACGGCTGTACACTCGGGGTCTACGGCATGCTCACTCAATAAATAAATAAATAAACAAATAAATAAACACTTAAGTAATTGTTGCTCGTAGCGCTGTTGGTTGGCCCCCATTTCATCATGTCGCTCTTATCGCCTGGTGGCCCTCACTGCAGGGACTTCTGGTCCAACCTCGGGTGTGTTTGCGCAATGGTATTCTTCTGGTAGTCTGAGATTGCATCCCAGCAAGGCATGTCGGCGACTGGACTGCCGCGGCGTTCACTATGCACTGTAGCGTAAACAGAGCAGCTCGTAGATGTTCGGCCCAGGTCTCGTGGCTCTTCCCCACACAAAGTCTGAGCTGCGTTTTAAGATCCATGATTTACCGGCGCGCACACTGGCACTATCCGGCGTCACTGGAGTGGCGTCTGGACGCCGCCGCCTCTTGGGTCTATGTGGCCGGGTGTTTTTCATTATGTGGAAGTGGTGCTGCCGCCTCGGTCGTTCTGAATGGGTGACGCGGTGCATACAACGGACTTCGGTAGAGGAGATGCGGAACGGTCCGTGTCGAACTGTTGTGCAATTTTTGTTTTCGTGTGTACAGTTGATTTTGATATTTCTATTGTCCTGTATATTCAAACAAAAAAATAATAAATAAATTGTAACCTGTAAATGTTTTTTTTTTTTAATTTTGTACACATGCTAACAAAATTCTATAACATAATCTTTACTTTGCATTTGAAACCCCTCGAGCAGAGCTCCTACTGGGGGTCTTTTATAAAAGAAATAAATTGTACCAGTGGCGTCATTTGAGGCCTCATAAGGGGGTGGGGGGCAAATTTCCCCCCTAGATTTACAATTTTATGTTTATAAATATATTTTTGTTTTTTATAAATTCAAGTAATGCTAACTTAAGCACATAAAACTGAAGTTTTATTATTAAAGTATTTAGTTTATACATGTTTAATTAATAAAAAAGATGCAACAAGGTCACTGTCGCCAGAAAACAAAATCTTACTCCCCCCCCCCCCCCTAGAAAAACCAGAAATGACGCCGCTGAATTGTACCTCTAGAGATTTGGACATTTACGCACACCATACACACTTCTTTAGAGTAAGTAGACAGTACAGGATGTTGTCTACTCATTTTTACACATCTGGCGGTAGTAGCATAGCATACACAGTTCATATTTAGGGATGTGACAAACTGAGAATATGTGTATGGAATTACTCAGAAAACATTGCTCGATACAAACACTATGACAGTTCATAGTTAATAATGTGACAGCCTGAATATATGAATACAGAATTACTCAATTAACAGCTACCAGCTATCCCATCTAATAGCAAATTGAATTTTTTTTTTTGTTAATTCATTTTAAGAGAAATCTTTTAGTGTATAATTTTTAATGTATAACTCAAGTAATTTATTCATTTGTTTGTATATTGTAAATATGACTTGTCCGATATCTTTGTGCAAAAATGTACACAAAAAAGATCTAAGGATGCAATAAACTAAATCTAAATCTAAATCTAAATACAATTTATTTAAACTGCATAAACCATACCTATAGTATTTATTGTGTGATAAATCTTCTTGGTTTATTTCTTTGGTTAGTGAGTAGCCTACAACCATACGCCTATCTAGCATCACGATATGAAATGGACTGGAGAATTTTACTGCACATTTCATGTCGGCAAATGTACGAATATTCTGAAATGTTACATGGATCAGGCATAGTTTTAATGAACTCGACAAACAAATACCACAGCCAACGAGCTATACAGTAAACTATATAGCTCGTTGACCACAGCTATCATTATCACCGAAGTATTTTTCACGATTTTCGATTAAACTGTAGATAAAATGGTGGTCCACTAATCAAGGAGAGTGTCACTATTTATGGCTGTTTTGTCTACCGGAAAAGGCCAACAAATTTGGCGCGTTTTTAGGATCTGAATAGTCGTGATTTGAGGTTAATTTAAAAGATCTCAAAAAGTTTTTGTGTGAATTTATATGCCAGAGTGATTAGAGATGAATCCTCTGGAAGTAGAATTTTTAGCGGAAAAAAGTATGGTTAGTATAGTTCCCAATTTTAGTTTTGATAGGATCTTTTTAATTTCTGGTGCTGTTGGACCATTCCGAGCTGGATTACCGGTAAATGTTCCTGTGTGGATGGCCATAAATTTGCGACAGAGACAAAAGTGCAAAATAATTCCTCCAGACTGGATGAATGTTGAAAAGTTAGAAGAAGCGAAGGAAATCGAATCTCAATCAAGGTAAGAATATTAAATGTTTTCAAAGCTTATTGGCTTTGAAACCATCAAAAAAGTGTTTTTAAATTCTAATAACTTGATAGGCCTATGTGAAATATGTGAAAACGCCTATATTGCTTTCTGCCTTTGTAAAAATCACTTTTTTTTTTAGTAGTAACTGCTCTCATTAATATTTATCTCGCATGATAGAACATTCAGGAGTGTGTAGAAGAGAACGTGGTGGGGTAGACAGTGTGCTAGACATGATGGTAAGGGAATTTAATGTATTGCAAGTAGAGTTGGCAACTGTGAGTGGGGTGGGAGAAGTGAGTGGTGAAGCTAAGCTGTTAGAACATTTCACCAGTTGGTCACCCAGTTGCTATTAAAATAATAATAATATTATTATTACTGATTATTTCCATTTGGTCAACCATCTGGTGGCAAGTCAGTAAATTCTACTCGCTCACCAACCTAAGCATACATTTTCTACCTGGTTCTATTCTCCTCCACACCCTCTGAATCATCTCACTGTTATTCTTTCTTCCTTTATACTCTGCGGTAGTTAGCAGAAAATTGTAATTTTCTTCAGCCTTCCATTCGCAACCTTGTTTGTCCTGACCAACCTTTCCTCTCTTCTCCTTTCCTTTCTTTTGTGTGTCGTGTTATGCATATCATTGTATTCCTGTTTAATATCTGTATATTAGTGTAAAATTTGATTAATAGTTATTGCAAATAATTACCCTCATTGCCAGTTACGACATAACTTGCCTCTTTGCTGTGGAAGATTGGGCTGGGCTACTGCCCCATTCAATGCAGATTTGTAGCATGTGTTGTAGAGTTTGTAACAAAAGTCATAATTTAACTTGCATGCTCCAAGTCACTTTTACAAATGTATGGTCTCATGTTGTGAAATCCTGCTGCATTTACAGGCCATGGCAATTTTGTGTTTCATGAATAATATAATTTTAAGTAAGTCTCAAGTATTTTCTTGTGGGAGAAGCGTTTATAAATTAAAATTTTGGATGCAGAATGGTTTTGAATCAAAATAAAATTCACTTTGTAAATAATACTAAAATATAATTAAAATGAAAAGTTTCCTCTCCCTTGTTCCCCCATGTTTGCATGTGTCTTATTTTCTCTCTTGGTCGACTGAGATGTGCGCGTCACTTGCAGGTACTTCACCAAAATGCCGAGTGACCACTACATGGTGGAGGCCCACCTGCTGCTGAAGGCTGCCACGGAGGACATCCCGAGAGCCGACGATATTCGCACTGTCCTCAAGGTTGGTACTGTGAGGGTCTGTCTACAGTAGTAGGGCTTGTCAGTGTTTCAGATGCAGGATCATTGGAATTGTGAGGAGAAGGGAAACCAAGAACTTGCTAGGAAGTGTGAGATTGAAAAGGTAATGTAAGAGTTAATACGTAGTTTAATGGGGTAGGTGGTAAAATAAGATTGTTCACAGATGTCTTTGACTTACGTGCAGACATGGTTGGAGAGAACAAGTTGCAGGGTGACTGACATTGATAGGATACATTTGCAGGATCTGATATCAAGTGAATAAAGTCCGTGTTTTATTTTTGAAACATTGAAATATTTTTCTTTTATTTTCAATTAGGTATATGTATGTATAGTTAACTAAACACTATCAGTTAATGTAATAAATAACAGGCCTACATTATGTATACCCATACTGAATTTCAGTGATCATTTTTCAATTTAAATCTTATTTTTCCAAACATTTCAGAGAATATACTTTGTTCAAGGTGATGAATGCTGAGGGTGGGCGGGGAAGGTTGCTCTGCGGGCTAATATGGGATCATTGAAGGGGAGAGGAACCAACAGTGAAAAGACTCGGAGAGTGTGGAGGAGAACAGAGAGGGGTCTACAGTCTATGCTTGTTAGGACGGTAAGGGAGTGGAATGTCCTGCAAGATGAGTTGGTGACTGTGAGAGGGGCTGGAAGGCTGGTATTGTAAAGATGAGGAAGAGTCCACTTGCCACCGAGCAGTAACCAATTTATGAGGATAAACTCATATATTATTATTATTATTAGTTCGCAATGGTATCAGACCTCGCTAATTGTGTACAGAAGAGAACAAAATAAACATTAGAAAGACTATGATTGTAATATTTACGGGAAAGACATTTAGAAGTATGGATGTAATATAGATGAGACTGCAGGAGATGAGGACAAGTGTGTACGCCTGAGGCATAATGTTGCAGAGTGACTTAGGGTGGATACGGCAGGTAGAGAAAGTGGCGTCTGAAGGGAGAAGGGCTCCAGATATGTTCGGAAGAGTATTGAAGGGAGTTATTAGTACAGTGAAAAAAAAGGAATATATTAGAATGATACGACCAATGTTAGAGTGTGCGGTAGCAGAAGAGTGAGACCCGTACGTGGAATTGGATGTGCGGTTAGCTGGAGAAGGTACAAAGATGGGTAGCAAGCTGGGTGAAGGATAAATGAAAGAATGCAAGAATGTGCTGGGGAGGACATAGGAAGTTTTGGTCTTCAGTGATGCTGAAGGAACCTGGTGGAACTCATTGAAGGAGAGGAGAAGAGTGTAAAGGGTGGTCAGGATGTACAGGATGATGAATGGAGAGATAAGCTGGGATAATTAAGACTGCCTGTTAACTAAGGCTGAGTATAGAGGAAGAGGAAATAACAGTGAGAAGATTTAGATAATGGACAGAACAAATCATTGTAGGCAGTGTATGCTTAGGAAGTAGGTGACGGAGTGGAATTTACTTTTGGAGGAATTGTAGGCTATGAATGTGAATAGGGTTCAAAAGTTAAGGAGGAATTTGGTAGGCGATGAAAGTGATTGGAACTTGCCATCAGGCTGTTGTCCATGCGCATGTCCCTGGTTCACGTATCTACGTAGATGAAATTATCTGTTGTCGGCTAGACAGGCCCTCGTAGAGCCAAGGTGCTCTTTAGTTGCTACCAAAGCTGTGCAGCTCTGCATTGAAAAGATTCTTATTTAATGTATGTCTAATTTTTATTTGCAGTTACATATAATCTTTGAAATTTTATTACAAAGGGAAAAGATACTCTGCACACATATAATTATTTCCTACAAAAATAGGTGTCTTATTTGTACGTTTGGGGTAGTGTTTGGTGTGAAAATGTCAAATTAAAAAAAAATTAATAATTAATTCTGGATTTTTTTACAAGAAACACCAGGGATGAATGAAGCCCGTAGTAACGTACTTGTTGGAGAGGAATAGTGAAATATGTTTGATTAGATGGTTGCAGCTGCCGGGAGCTACTTTCTGTGTTCAAGGCATCAAACCCAAGATGCACCAAGTACGACACTTGCTTTCTTACCATTCTCCTCTACGTACACAGTGTTGAATTGTTGGCATACAACCTACCTGCAGACGACAGCTAGAGCTATGACTGCGCAGTTTCGTGGCTGCTATGATATTGCATTATGGTTGTCAACATGCCTTGGAATCTTAGTATGGGACATTCCACACTAAAGCTGATCCTAAATGCATCCATTTAAGCTGTTGTCACGTCTGGAAATGATAATTATTAGATGTTACAGTAAATGACTACCAGTGCCATAACCGCAAAATGTTCTTAAAGCAAAAAAAAAAAAAAAAAAAAATTAATCAAATACTCACTACTAAACCTTTGCAAAATACTTTAGACTTGCGTGATTGATTCTTGTAAGTATTTTATATTTTTATACTAAGTTACATCCCAATACGAATATCTAAGAAACAGTATGTAAAGAAGTTGTCTTAAATGTTGACAGGAATTGATTGTTGCCAGCTTGTATATGTGGTTTGTCTAGTAAATCAGTGAATAGAGGGAGGATTTAATATCTTGTAGGCTATGTCAGCAAGCCTTAGATTATTGTTTAGTTTGCTTTGTGATGTCCGTACTGTGTGGTTGATGTCCATTACTGTTGTGGCCGCAGTATTTGCTCGGATTAGTCGCTCACTCTTCTTAGCTGTTCGTGTTACGAGGTATTGAAGATGTTGAGGTTTGTATCAATTCAAGGATGTTTTTGAATCTTTAAAGTTGTCATTAGAGAAATG
The DNA here is from genome assembly GCA_003012365.1 of Medauroidea extradentata. Lineage (NCBI taxonomy): Eukaryota > Metazoa > Arthropoda > Insecta > Phasmatodea > Phasmatidae > Medauroidea > Medauroidea extradentata. Next base: position 27,196 of record PNEQ01002974.1, on the reverse strand, counting down.
TGTGCCCGCTTCTAGCAGACACAGTAATAACAGGCTGCTAATCTTGGCGTTGCTAAGCATCGACCAAGGCCCAGTGCCACTCACCAGTACCCTTCCCATTAGAACACACATTTAAGGTACGACATCAACACAGGGTTCTCAAAACTACCAATGATGTAAGACAGACCTTAGCAAGACAATTTTATGTAACGCACTATACCATACAAACTCTGACAAATAGGTGTATACAGGATATTTTCTCCACTGAGAGATTTATACAGAATTACGTTACAAGATTAGGCTGAAAAATACAATTCTGCTGTGGCCGACACACGCGCGCCACTTTATTCCGTCAAAAATTAAGGCAGGAACCAATCCCTTGTCGTACTGGGCTCGCAGCCGCGACAGCACACCCTCGACGTGTCATAAACGAAAACAATCACAAAACCAAACCTAACTGAAAATACGCGGAAAATAGAACACAAAACTTAATTAAACGAAAAAATAACTTACCGATGACATGGCTCAGGTGTGGCACCGCAGTCGCAAGCAAAACACAACCGCCCCAGAACGGGCCCAGGAGAAGACTACTTGTCTCGCAGACGTGAGCGTCTGAGCTAGGCACGGGAGGAAGAAGTGGGGGAAGGAGGGGAGAGCGAACTCTAGCACATCCGATGGCGGCCGAGCACGGCCAAAGTCCGGGCGGGGAATTTAAACCACTAGTCGCACAGGGCACACACACTAACGTCCTCCATAGCAACCTCACTGCCAGTCCAAGATATCGTATAACCAACAGATCTTCAGGTGTGGTGAACCGGAGTCGCCGACTCCCGGTACAAATGTTTATACACACAATGAAACTGAAATTACCGAAAAAAGAATAAATAAATCCAGGTTTAAGGGGTAAGTTAAGACCTCTTAAGTATATCAATTAGTAGCCGTCCACATTCTGAACTAGTCCAAAAGTTATATCTTATTCCAAGAGTTTATTTGTTCAGGAAACTAGGTCAATAATTATTAGTATTCTGCCCGTTATCATATTTAGACTCAACAACAGTATTACATAATTTGTGTTGTAATTCATGTCTCCAGCCGAACTGGAAGGTGTTTTAACATTAGGTAATAACTTGTAGTATTCTGAATAAACATTATGGAAACTGACTCAAGATGTAAGAAAAATCACCATAGTCTGGCATAAATCTGGTATTTAAGACAGGATTACAATTACCAATTTTGCAATTAAATTTTAAATTCACTAACTACTGTCCTCTGGTCAACGAGACATTTTTGGTGAACTGTATTGTGCAGGATATCTGGGACATGCGCATGTCGAAGCTGCGCACGTCGGTGGATGCGTTTGTGAAGAGCGGTGGCAGCCATGCCAAGCTGGACCACCTCACTGCGATGGAAGTGTGCAGCGTGAGGCCGCTCCTGCCCCACTCTCTCGACCAGATGTGCCGTCTGCTGAAGGTGCGTCTCCGCTCCCTCTCTACCTCTCTTCTCACCTCTTGCCACTGACATTGTTCTTAGGAGGGTTGAGGTGCTGAGATTTACACTGGTTGAAGTTCTGAATATTATTAGCAATGCTGTTGCTAATGTAAATTTTTGTTAGAAAACTGCATTGAAATTAATTTCTTAACAAACAGTACGCTACTGTATTTTTTTTTCTGTGAAGTTAGATAAATGTTTTCAACCAGTCTCTTACTGCCTAACTTAATACCTTTATATTGGTTAGCTTCCCCAGTACATTATAGACAGCGTTAGTCACTACTCTACCTAAATGTAGGGAATTATTTTTTAGTTACAAGTTAATATAAGATATAAACAGGCAGTAGTACTCACAGGTAGGTACTCGTGGATAGACACATACATAAAGGTGGACGACACATTTCTTCTCACAGAAGCACAACGTCTCACTGGCCAATCCAGCTTCTTCAGGTGATGAGTGGAAACCTACTGAGCTATGGAGGACAGGATGAGTGTAGCTAGCCAACCTAGCGGCCAGAATGTGTACTTAACAGAGGGAGGTGGGAGATTTGAATTTTGTTGAGTTATTTGTTGTTGAGTCTGGGAGTTTGTCTGGATTTGGTGATGTATTATTCGACTGATTCCCATCGCGTTAGTTCAGCACTATTTTCAGATAGTCCAAGAACTCTCACCACTCTGGTATTGTAGTAGGAGTCAAAGTGCAGGTTGTGGAGGCGGCATGGGTTGCAACTGGCTTCTCTTGTGGATCAATACTGTGGTCATTCATCCTCTGCCTGAGAGTGTTGGTAGTGAGGCCTATACCTATATATTGGATCACAGTGTTTGCACTGCAGCTGGTACACAAGATTTTTAGTGGCACTGTTGTTGCCATAAATTGAGTATGTTTGGTTGGTGTTGAATGTTGAATGATGTGGAAGGCTGGTGGATAATACAGCTGGGAGTATTACAAGGGTTGGACCCCTGGGACTGGTGGTTGCCATAATGTCTGTGGAGCTATGTTTCAGTTTCGGACGAGCAAGTTTGTTGCGGAGTTGGGTAGTCATTTGAAAACAAATGTCGGTGGCTTTTTCAGCAGGCTTTCTTTGTGTGAGGAGTGAAGATGTCAGCATTTTGTGGCCGAAGTGGAGAATGGGTCTTAGTTTTCCCAGGACCTCACATTACAGGACAACCTAGGGGGTGTCGGTTATTTAATTGTTTGTAGCACTGTTCAAGATGATTCGTTTTATCTGTTTGTTAACTGGAAATTTTGAGGAATACCTGGGCTATTTGATTGGACTGTTTGTTGAGGTTATGAGTAATTGTACAAACTGTAACGATGTTTGGAAACACTTAAAATCTGCTGCAGCAAACTTGCAGAAATTAGAATGAATGCTGTGCAACACTTAAATTTTATGTGGGGGTGATAGTCATGTGTTTTAACATTACATACTAATCTTATCATTTGTTTGAAATTATGGCATTCAGAAATCTTAAAGAGTCCGCACCAATTGAGAAGCCACAAGTTAAGTTGCTGCTCCGCAGTGTTCTATACAAGACAGCAGATTGACAGTTGCAAACCTAAACTGGTAAAATTAATTGAAAGCATGTACAAAAAGAATAAATTTGCAAACCGTTGCCCACGGGACACATAAATACCAAGAAAGATTGCAGATATTGTGGAAGACACTGATTTTTGTAGATTAATTTCTCACCGTGGTGAAAGGTACTATATGGTTTCATGGAAACTACTAACAGAAATCATCCCAGAAATGACTGAAACAGTTGAGGCAAAAATTTCAAACAACAGCTGATAGTCTTTCAGTGACAGGTTGTACAAGACATGTATGCATCTTGAGTTTTACCAGCCTCTTCACTTGTGGTCTGTTGGTTCTCTCATTGATGAGCGACTCCTATTGTCTTTTTATGTTGCTACGGACTGTTCAAGTATGTCTTAAGTTTGTGTTGTTCCGAAATGTGTAAAAGTTTGTATGGAATATCTGTTACTGTGAAGTTACTGGTTTTCTTTTTTGTTACAGGCTGGCCAACCACATCAAGCAGCTTCGCAGGAATACTCACAATAAATTTGGTTAGAACAATTTTCAATTCATAGTGTTTTATTGAGTTACTCCTTCAAACTTATACTTTGCTTTTTTAACTCTGTTGGATGTGAATGTGTTCATAATTTTGACATTGTTGCAATATTCTCAGTCTTTGTGTGGCAGTACCAATTCGTTTGTTACATTTATTGAAGCACTTCTAGAATGTAGGGAATTTGTAACATATGTTCATAGTTTGCATGTGTATTTATTAAGAAGCAGTAGCGGCTGTTGAAGTCAGATAATGGATGTTCATTGTATTGGAAAATAATTAAGAAAAGAAAATTTTAGTTAAAAAGTTTCAAATTTTTTCCACACACAAAATTTTGTGTTGCTTTATTAAACTTTTTGTGATACAGTACATGGGTTAAAATTTCATTACTAGCAATTAAAGTTGTTTCTCATTTTCCTGTACTGTATTTTACTTCCTGGCAAAATTAAATTTGGATCTTATATAAGCACGTATAATTTTTTACTAATTTTAAATTTACTGGTAATTGTAGGTTATCATTTTTGGCAATTGAATGATGATTGATATTTTCTTGGTTCGTAACGTCCTAGTCCAACATTAAAATATTATTTGCTAGTACATACGTTTATCTGATAATATTTAATGTCAAGGGTGCAATGTGTAGAAATAGTGTTTATGCAAGTATTCATTCATTACCTGCATTCTGTATTATTGACATTTGTTTTTCATTTAAAACCACTGAGCATCTCCTTGCCAGTTTTGCTCAAGTCTTGTGTGAATTTTTGTGTTCGTAAGGTTCATTTGCCCTGGTATTAGACAAAGTGAACTGCAGGCATCTAGCGAGGTGTTGTACATCTGCCAGAATTTAATACTGGTTGGGTCAGTATAGGTACTGCCGCCAAGAGGTGAACAAAGGAACAGTTTCCGCTATCAACAGGCATGAGCACTGTCAGACCTGTAAACTTCTCCAATGTTAAAATTACTATAAGAGGTGATGTCATTTTGCTGTGCATATGCGCAGAAAGGCAGAGAGAACAGCACAGCTCTGTTATGGACAGTATAGTGTTGCAATATCACAGCTTTACAGGATAAAAATTCCGTGTGTTTGTGATCAGTGAGATAAACGTAAAAAAACTGTATTGGTGCTGCAACACACAGAAGAATGTTTAATAAAATATTTTACAAAAATGTGTTGCAAAAAAACTGGTTGTTCACATGTGCACATATGCACTTACATGACAGCTGCTCGGGTGGATTTAGGGAGGCCCCGGATCTCCTTCTTTGATCTTTCAAGTATAGACCATCTGTAAAATATTACAACTTTTTAAAATAGTATATAGAATTTTTTGTTTAGTAAATTACTTAAATAGCATCATATTGCACCTTATAAACTAATTTTATCTGGAGGATACCCCCGGACCACGTCCCCCCGCCCAGGTGGAAAAAGTTGTACCGGAAATTGGCCAGATATGAATTAGTGTATATTTACACTACATATCAGGCCAGTTTCAGATCTAGCCAAATCTGGCCCAGATATTTTTTTTCATATGGACTTCGACTGGGGGTGTGGATGTAGTTACAGTAGTGGGCTCCCTCAAAACCTACAACTGGATCCGCCACTGCAGCTACTGATTGGAAGTGTGGAACGATGCTAATACAGTTAGTATGAAAGCAATAGCGTACTGTACAGTAAATTAGTAGTGTAAAGTTAAGGAATGTGTTGAAGTATTGGTTTCTATTGCAGAAGTGATTTCTAGAACAGTGAGAAATCGTATTTTTTAAAGCCTGTGTATATGTGTGGCCATGGGTATGCACATGTTATTTTGGACACAATTAGTACATACAGAGACACGTGCTTATGTTAAGAAAACATAAGTACAATCACAGGTACATGTATATGATTGTAATAAGGGAAGCTTTATAGAGGCCACCCATGGTGCATCTCATATTGTAAGGACTGGAGAAACCCTTGAACTTGGAGGGCGAAAAGCATATTAGGTAAGTGGAATATGCAAAGTACTAGTTTTACAGGAACAAATTAGTTTTCAGATTACATAATTGAACCACAGTCTCGGATAAAGGAAACGTATGGTACATTTCTTGGGCACTCATATCTTACAAATAATGGAGGGTTTGTGTTGTGAGATTAAATTGTTTGTAGACATCATCAGATGAAACAATATTGTAATTAGTAAAAAAAATTGAAGTTATCTTGAGACCTATAGTTGCCATATGAAATGCATAGAGTAAAGTGGTACGTACTAGGAAATACCCTTGCATTGTGAGTAGGAAACACATAATGTACCCAGTTTAGTAACTTGTGTTGGCTTTGTGGGATAATGTTATACCTCGCAGCTAGTTTTCCTTTCTCCTTTCTGAGCACAGGTTAGTGCCTTGACATGTTTGCCTGAGTGGCGTTTTAGAAAAGTCTGTAGGTACTGCAGCATGTATGTGGATGAGTATGCAAATTCTGAAATGAATGACATGCTCTTACTATACAGTAAAGTTAGAGGCAACAGCAGGGCAGTTGCTTATGTGTACAGACAAAGATTCTGTACACTGTGACACAGGTACTACGAGAAACAAACATGTTTCAACATCATTGTGGACTTGGTTGACTGAGAACTGTCCACACAACACTGTTTGAAGAGGTAGCCTTAGAAAATATAGCAGAAAATGCTTAACTGAGTGTCAGCATTTCAGTGTTTTCGTTTCCTGCAGTCAAGATTGCCATGTTTACTCGAGGATGACCTGCTCACGTTAGAGAATGGATGTGGCCTCGACATTATGGTGCACCAATCCATTTCACTAAGGTTGATTGTGAACACAGCAACACATTGTGACGTGGTTACTACTACCACTTGTCACGGATTGCCCAGTGGTATCTTGTAACATTTATTTATGTTCTGGGATTTGTCACGAAATAAGTATCGGTTAAGTTGAAGCATTATTTAAATTGATATCCCCACCAATCAATAAGTTGGAAGTCTTTATGTTATGAAAAAAAAAATTACGTATTCAGACAACTTTATGTTTCTTGAATAAACATTAGCACTTTTTTTATATCTTTGTTTACAACTGGTTGCACACACAAAACAACATTATTCAGGAAATGATAGATGAGATGTTGTATGATCAGCTACCATGCCGTGTGTGAACTTTAACCGAGAATGTTGCCTGCTCTCAAACAGGGCGAAATCTTCACATTTCTAAACAAAACAAGAGAAGCAGAGTCCAGACATTAGCCCCTGATATCCATCTTTATCACAAAGAAAGCTAAAGAAAGGTTACAGGCAGGACTAACGTGCTCATAGGCCTCACCACCGTTCTCAGGGCCAGTCTTGCGGACCCTTCACAAGTGTTCACTCCCCACTATTGCTGCACAACTGTTACATGTTTGTTTATCAACACTCGCGAGATGCTATCTTAGGACAACCACCCCCAACGAGCACAAAATAATTCTCATTCGTGACTGGTAATTGGTAGCTAAGGGCATGCCTCAGCGAAGTGATTCAAAATGTTCCAATACTATTATAAATATACCAGAACACAGTGAAACTATACAAATAGGTTTACACCTTTTAAATTCATAATTTTCGCTTCAATATATCCAAAATAAACATAAATGTGTTATTTGGGGACAAAAAGTACCAACTGGTGAAACTGCATTTGCAGAGTAATATACAGAACCAAACAGACTAGTGAAAAGGCAGATCAGCGTGTGACAATCTGCATCGTGGAGGAATTCCATGAAGCAGATGTGAACTCCAACAATCCTACAGCCTGGAGAAGTTTGCAACACACAAAGCTACTTATCTTACCAGAAATATTTATACAGTGACTAAAAACTTCCCAAAACTTTACAAATAAGGAAGCTTATAGAAGAGGTAAAGAAATTTATTTAAAATTTTACTGTGATGAATTTGAAACCAAACAAGCCAGGAAAATAAACACAGTACTTTAAAATTCCAGATTGTATTTGAATTTTTGTTTTTAGAATATTAATTTGTATTACTCTATTTAGTTCCTTAATTAATATGCTTTTGAATCTGTTATGTATACCATCCAGAATGTCAGTTACCATCAACTCGAGAGTAAACAGACATAGTGCCTATATTGAAAGATTAAAAATAACTATAAAGAAATTACATCCTAATAATTCAAGTTGTTAACTACAGGTCAAGTGCCCACACTTTCTTCGTTGTGGGTGAAAAATTCAGCTTGGAGAAAGAAAAAGAATTTGAAATTCAACTAAGCATTAAATGGTGACCAAGTGCTGACGCACTTGACACCATACCCTGCTGACGCTAGATGGTTTTCAATGTAAAACAAATGTAAATGATATAGAATGCAGGTAATGTATGTATATTCACACAAACACTTTTTTTTTTTTTTTTTCATTTTGCACCTTAGATATGAGATATCAGATAAACATACTTGTGTATGTATGTATGTACTGTATGTATGTAAGTAAGTAAGTAAATTAAGTAAGTACCTAAGGAACATTAGACGATTTGAATGAAGGAAATGATATAATTTAATTGCCAAAAGTGGTAAACCATCGATTAAATTTAAAGTGAGCAGAAAATTTTACGTGCTTGTTTAAGATCCACATAGAAATTTACCTGGAAATGAAACAAAGGAAAATGAGAAATGGCTTGCAGTGCTACTTATCGTATTTTAACTCTCATTCTGTAATATGAAATGATTAATAAAACAACACAACATTTAGCGTGTAGGAACCATTTGGGACTTTTCACTTACAAAATTTTCTTTCTTAATTATTTTTACAAGACAGTGTTCATACATGCGTTATCTGACTTCACCAGCCTCTGTTGGTGGGATCCGTCCAACAATTAACTAACAGAACAACTTATTATGACATTTGGGAGGCCAACAGCCGTGCAACATGTAGGGAAACAATTCAGCGGTGTATTTTGTCTTATGTAATATTTCCACTTTTTGACAAATGTGTATACATTTCATTTTACAGCTGTTTCCATGAAATAGCAGTTTTTTTACTCTGATATGATTGATTTTTACACAGACACACTCAGCTGACACTAACTATGCAGTTATCTCAAAATGAACAATGTTTTTCTGTAAAAAGTGGTGGGCATAGTAGTCTTCAGAACTGTTTATACACGTGCGTATGTCTATATATATAAACTATAAGAATGACAGCCGAGCTAGCATCACCATCAGTTCTAGCCATCTTGAACCAGTAGGCCGTCTACAACTGGCCGACCTCACCGACTGCAGCTGAGCAACTTCAAGACGTGGGTCTCTGACCATCACTGGTCCAGCAGGGGCTTCATGGCTGCCAACTGTAAGGCTAAAGAACAAATCCATGAAATATAATTAATCTTAGAGGCGACTGGCTGTGTAATGCAACGATGCAACAGCACTGAGAAGTTTGTATAATATGTATGTCCTCTTCTCCTATTTCTCAGCACATAGTATTGCGCGTGGCTGCACTTTGTTCTGTGGGCTACACTGTGGTTTATGATTGTATGTTTGGATCTCTGTCACGTAGCGCTTTATACTATCTACAGTTAGATGAAACTTATAATTTAGGGTTACAAGAGAAATTAATATTTCGCTGACATTTATAACAGTTTTTTTATTTTTTATGTATTTATTTTTTTTTCCATACAAACTGGCAAATAGCGAAATCTATTTTAGAATGCACCCTTAAATACCTGGGCTATGTCCTTTAATTGGTTCTAATGAGAAAAGTGGATAAAAGTGTTGTTAGGTGGGTAGGAGAGTACTTGAGAGAAGGATACGTAGGCTACGAGTAGGAGGAGCACAGTCAGAGGAAGGGAGGGTAACCCCAGGTGTACCACAGCTGAGTGTCCTGGGCCTGCTCCTGTTTACAGTAATGTTGTCGGACCTGGGAATATGTGACATGCAACATTAGATTATTTACAGATCATTATATATTGTACTATATAGTGACTGGAGAGGATGGTAGTCTGTAGGAGGGCATACATATATTAGAACAATGAACAAAAAAATAAATGAATGAGGGTAAATGTCCAAAAAAATTAAATACTGTGATATAATAATGAAAGAGGTGGACAAGTACAAGTACCTGGAAGTTACACTGCGTGAGGACTTGAAGTTGCGAGGAGGGGGTGGAGGAGAGAGCAGGTGAAAAATTTTGTAAAGAAAGGGGTAGCAGCTTTGAGTTTTGGGGTGGTTGGGATGGGTAATTGGTAATTTAGTGGTACATGAATAGAGAGGTACAGGAACATGTCTACAACATGATGAATAGGCCCATGGTGGAGTATGCAGTGGCAATTTAGGATCCATACTTCGGAGAGGAAGTGATAGAGATGGAGAGGGTGCACAGGAAGGCAGCCATATGGGTTCACAATTCGTGGAAGATTATAATTTCATTGACAAAAATGATAACCTTACAATTACATTTAAACTACGTAGAAAATTGTACGTAATTACTGATTATTTAAGATCCATATTGAAATCTGCGTGGAAATTAAATCAAGGGAAATGAGAAACAACTTTCAGTGTGACGCGGATGCTAGGGGAGGAACGTGTAGATGATGATGACACTGACTCAGTAGGTGAGTTGGACGGGATATGGGTGACAAAGTTACGGGAGTGGACTGGCTAGCAGGGAGAGCTGAGATGATATGGATAGTGGGGAAAGGGCACACGGCAGAAGCCGCAGAGGAACCTCCTGTGATGATGATCCCAGGGTCTACAGGCCGACGAACACGGGGCAGGCTACGTACCAGTGGATTGTTGCAACCTCCAACGACAGACCTTCTGGGACTTGTTAGGGCCAGTCTCCACGCTAAGCATCACTAGGGATAGGGTGAGCCAAGAACACTACTCGCAAATGAAAGACGTAAGTAGTTTTTGTAATCTACTCACTATGAACAAAAGACTGGTACTCGCAGAAGGCCAATGCTCAAACCTCTCCAGTAGGTGATGCGGTAAAAACAGCACTGGGCTGGCTGTATGCTTAATGAGCTGATGTACGCCCCTGGACGAGACGGCCGGCAGGGGATGAGGAGCCCCGGGTCAAGAACAACAAAAATGGTTCCGGTAATTAAGTTATAACTATTGAAACTAAAGAATGACTGGTGCAAACTGGTGAAGGACCCGGGCAGACAAATAGGTTTGTTTTCTCTGCGGGTCTAATCCAGACTAACTGATATTGTTCTCTGTTTCATCATGTTCAAGCGGAAGGATAGCCTTAGCTGATGCAACACTGAACAGTGGCGACTAAAAATTACAACACAATTATGAACATTTTCAAAAACATTAAAACAATAGACACATGAAAAAGTAGTGATTAAAGAGTAAATTTAAAGAAACATGTTTTAAAAAGGTAATATTTATTATTTACAACACGCAGTGTAGGCCATACTAAATGAGTACAGTGCGGCAGACAGACTAGTGGGAGGGTGTGCTAGGTACACGTTAAGTGCTAGTAATGAAATTTTAACCCACGTTCTGTGGTAATGAAAAGTTTAATAAAACACATAAAATTTAGTGTGTAGGAACAATTTGTAACTGGTTTTAATTTAAAATGTTTTTTATTATTTTTCAAGACACTGTGGACATCCATTATCTGATTCCACCAATCTCTACTGAGCCTGGAGCTGTTTATCAAATAAAAAAAAATGTCATAGTATGTAATTCAGGTATGGAATAAATTATCATTACTAGTACACAATTTTAATGTTACATACGTATGTTATACCAGCACAAAAGATTTTTTTCACTGTTTTAACCTGGTCTATTTATTTATTGGAAGCCTTCTGGAGCTGGGGCTCATATCTGGAAGCTGTACATACAGCGTAAACACACAAACAATATACAAACTTGCATTCATCGTCACAATAGTTATAATACTTGAAGTTAAAGGATAGGCATTAGGCCTACAGTATACATGATTTGCCATATTAAGAGTTTCATAATGGAACTAGTTGCAATGAGTTCTACCCTGTTGTGTAGACAATTGATTATTCTTCTCAGATTTTTCCAGCCATGGTTAATAATTTGCCTTAGATACGTTGCTCTGTGTGGTACTTAGTGTATAAGCACATAGATAAGTGCCATTTTATTCCTTTCAAAATAAATAAATACATCTGAAGACTATGTGTGTTTTTATTATATTCTTGCACTAGTTTAAATAGGAGTTGCTTTTTGATTTTGGAGATTAGTGTGCGGGTGGTTACTTCTGAAGGTAATTGATAAAAATTGCAGTATTTGACTGCTTGATTTATTATGCTATTTATTCCATACATGGTAGTTTTATGGTGATTTTACGTGTACTTGTTTCATGTTCTGACATTATAGGGGTGTAATTCATTAACTAGTACTAGCTCCGTGTAGGATGCTAATAAGTTAAATTTTACTTTGTTTAGGTACAACCCTAGGTTAAGCCTGATACTTACATAAAGAGGTGTGGTTTTAGTGTGATCATGAAGATCTGTAGTATGAGTATGGAAAGGTAGGTTAAAGATTATTTTAAGAGCTCGTCGCTGCAGTTTTTCTAGTGGTGAAAGTATATTTTTTGGGCAGATGCCCCATATTTTATTAAGATACATGTGTGAGTGGATTAGGGCTTGGCATAGAGCTTGTAAATGTTCCTCTTTTAAATCTTTGTGTTGGAGCCTATGTAGGACACATTTTACTGGTATAAACTTAATTTTACATGTTTGATGAGCTCATTCCATTGTAAGTTATTGTTTATAACTAATCCTTAGTATTTAAATTTGGTTACTCTGTCATTTTTTTCACCTACAGTCACTACGTTAGAGAAGATGGTAACAACTGATTTTTTGTGAAAAACATATACTTTGTTTTGTTACTGTTCAGTGTTAGCTTATTTTCATGCAGCCAGTCCAATAGTATATCTAGATCGTATTGCATGTCCTTCATTGTATAATTTTCTATGTCAGCTATGTATGTTAATAGTATGTCATCGGCGAACAGGATTATTTTTCCTTTAGGTTTAACTTCATGACGTCGTTAATGTATACAAGGAACAGGGTTGGGCCTAATATTGATCCTTGCAGTACTCCATGCAATATTGTGCTGTTGGAGCTATAGACCACGGTCATAGAAGAACAGGTCGGGACACTCGCCTATCTAACAATGTATTTTGCTTGACCCCCTTGTTGTTTGGCTGTAGTTCGTCAAGTTACCGAGGTACATTTTGGCTCTGTAATCCGGGCGGTTGGACTCAAACTCCGCCCACTTTTTTCCGTTGTAAACATTATAAAGAAAATAAAGATTTCTGGAGTCATGATTTAAAATTGTGAGCGAAGAAAGTATTTCATGAATTGATAAAAAATACATTCTGATAAATTGTTTATCTTAGTGGGAGGGGTGGGCGGAGTTTGAGCTCGACCGCCCTCATTGCGCCAGAGACATATAGCATTATCGGTAACATGGCCAACTACAGCCAAACAACAAGGTGGTCAAGTTTCCAGGCGAGTGTCCAGACCTGTTCTTCTATGGCTGTGCTATAGACATTATTAACATTTACAAACTGATTTCTATCACTTAGGTATGAATAGAGGTACCTAAATTTCGCAGATACATTCCAGGTCAGGTTGAACGCCAATTATATATGATCCATTGTCACGTCTGTGACTCGCTGACTGCAAGTCAGTAGTAAATAAGGAAATAATGCGAAGTGCTATCGCTTGCTACCTGCTTGTATGGTTATAAGCCAATAGATAATCAATTGTGGCCAGTGGGTGTCTAGGACTAACAAGTTTAGGCTGCTGCCAGATGAATCCGCGAAATTGACGTACCTCTAGGTATGAATAAAACCATTTTAGTGGGCTACCCCTTATTCCAGCATTTTCCAGTTTTTTTATTAGTATGCTATGGTTAACTGTGTCGAACGCTATAACGTAGGTCTGTCAGATCGGCGACTGAAATTACCACCTCAGCAGATTTTGCTACATTTTTTAAAAAGGCCGCCAAGTAACTACCCTTCTGATTTATGAACGCTCGTTAAGCATCCAAGGACTGAGTAGATCATTTACGTGACCAATGATACCTAGTGGGATTGTACCTACTTCGTTTCAGTAACCGTCTTGGAAGTGTAATGGTGAAGTACCCGCCAAGATATTTTTTTTATGTGGTGTATATTTTCTAAACATATATTAAGAACTAATGTGAAACAAATTATGGCAAAAATTAAGCTATTGGGATAAAAATTTGTGTCAAAAATGATCTTACTCGATCCTTGTAACATCTTTGATCACACTATTGTAAACACGTTCACTCTATGGTCTGCGCTCGTTTTGACATGACCATGGTCGTGAAATTTGTGTCTATAATCTATGGAACTCGGATAAGTTTATTTTGTTTGTTTTACGTAAATGTCAATATTTATGAAATTATTTTACTTTTGTCATTATGCCTAAAGTAGTTTCACGTAGTATAGTATGTTCAGATACTAAAGACCAAGAAGAGTATAGTGAAGAAAAACCGTTGCACATATACTACTGTTTGTGTGGCCAAATGACATTAATTTTGGGTTTGTGCCTTGTTAGCTTTCATATGTATTAAGAATAGCATACCATCGTGTACCGGCCAAACTATTGAATTCAGAGGTATAATTTATTACTAAAAATGTTTCTAAATACTTTAATTAAAAGTAGTATTACGTAAAAATTTTGTTAGGTTTGGTAACCTAACCTAACTGTAGGTAAGGTTAAGTTAATTAAACGAACCAAACTGAAGCCCCTGGCAGAATTGAAATTGCTGGTGGTAGTGCAGGTGGCTGGTGGGCTGTGATTGGTTGATATGGACCAATCACGAAGTGCAGGTGGCAGGTGGTAGTTGCTGATGTTAATGCTGGTCACAAATGGTAGTTTCTATTGCAGTTACTGGCTTGGTATTAACAAAAACTCAGCTCATCGCCGACACAGTTTTATAAAGTTTAAAAATATCGCGTACAGTTTTGTGAGTTTAAATTTTGTGCAAGGTACAAAACTTTCCGTTTATAGTTAGGTGTCCAGAAATTGAGTTTATAAATACAATACTGACCTGATACAAACAATAACATAACCTTAATTGTATTTGTAGGAGCATTTGATACAAAATTGTAAGCTAAATGTACGACTACAAAATAAGTTCTTTGTTATTTATTTTAATAGATGGATTTCCAGCAGCGATGAAACTTACGAAA
>PNEQ01002973.1:157014-197530 GCA_003012365.1 Medauroidea extradentata | reverse complement strand
GGCGCCTTGGTGACCAGTGGGACGGAAGTTCGACTCTGTTGTAGCGTCTTCACGGGGCTCCATGGTTGGTTTGGGGTTCCTCGACCAAACAACTTACCAGGGGTCCGACTTGGACAGCACTACCACGGTCAGATCAGATATTTTAATTATGACGCAAGACATTCTTAGAAGAAGAAAAACATTGTTTGTTAGATAAAACGACTAAAAAACCAACTGTACTGAAACATTTACTGCCTAGTAGAATTTTAATTATAACACAATTTTATTTTGTAATCGTCACTCCAGTTTTTTTTTTCATGTAAGTTTACAGTTCTTTTGATGATATAGGTATTTGTGTCCTTAAAATAATTTCAATCGAAGGTGCTGAATTTTATATTTGTACAGCAGCCTGATACAAGATAATTTAATTTTTTTTTATGTTAAAGTTTGTGATGTTTCGTGAGGACACAAAACTCTCAAGGAGGGGATAGTGTTACGTTTTGATTTTTATGAGGCCCTAATTTTTTGTCCAAATTTTCGGTAAATTTGAAATTTCATAGTTTTATTGGTATTATATTTTGTGTTTTGGCATGGTCCTTGTGGATTGCTACTGGTCGTGGAGATTTAACCGAAAACCCAGGCGGTTATGTTTCCAAAAGTCAGGGGCACTGCACTGGGGTTATCGCCTCGCTCGAAATGCGGGCTAAGCAGGGCACGAGCTTTATAAGGGGGGTCGGCCCTCCCCCTGGGGTCGTTGTCATCGGTCAAAGGCAGTGGGAAGGTGCCCGCTGGAATAGAGTATGAAGACAGGCTATCGGAACACGCAAGTTAACTTTATTTATTTATTTTTGATTTGGAAATACCCCCTACCTTGAGGCCGTTAGGAGTGACGATACGAGACGTATAAATGAGATAAATATTTGCCCTGTCGTTGTGAACAGTCCAGACGTCTGGAAAATAAAACTAGATATTTAGTAGATTTTAAACTTTGTTAGGTGATTAAGTTGAATAGTAAGTGTATTTGTGTCGCAGAAATGGAAATGTAGTAATGATGATAAGTTGTACGTAGTTTTGTTTGTTTTCTTACTTGTAAAGTCTAGTCAAAATTTTGTAAACGTTTCTTTGATTTTTGTTTTTTGTATTAAATTCTTTAAATGAATTCTTTAACTTTAATTTTCTTTGTTGATAACGAACCTATATTAAGGTTGTGTAACTCTCGTGAGTTCTCTACTTCTGGAACCTAAGCACGCGCCTAGTTACCCCAGTAACAATATTGTCGTGAGGTTGGGCAAGGTAAATTTTAAAAAATTATTGTAAATGAGAAATGGAGAAAATGAGAAACACATTATCTTTAAGATTATGTAATGTAGTGGAAAAAAAAACTGTAGTTGAAAATGTAAAATTATAAAGAACAGCTGGGGAAGCATGTGTGCTGGGCCCGCACTTCCTTTCACGGAATTTCGTGAAGATTCTACAATTGTGCAGTTTACCAGGATTTAGCAGATCATCAACTATAATATTGTGAATATTAACAGTGGCATTGTACAGACTGCGTCGGTGAACGACGTAATTTGACAATGTTAGAAACAGTTCAGACATTGCAAGTTATCAGTAATTAACATATATAATTCTCAGCAGTTATAATTCGAACATTTCCACGTATCTAGACTTTCATTACATACCTTATATTCCATTTGTTGTTTTGCAATATCTTACGTCGCCGTTTGTAAACATGACATTCTTCGCCATAGATGTGATGCAGACTGAACACAGACACGGGTACAGGCAGTACAGCTAGCCTCGTGCTACAATAGCGCTATCGAGTGACAATGGCGGAACCTCAAGAAATATTCCCAGAGAGCTGTATTAATATAATTTTCCAGTAATATTGTGAATTTCTGTAAGGAATTGTTTACATAATTAATATTGTTCTAAGAGAGACGCGTAAAGTTTCTATTGTGTTTTCGTTATGTAATTTCAGGTTTCATAGTAATAATTGGTATATTGTGATTGAACTTGTCATAGTTTCTCCGCCATGTTGGGCGGACTATTTCCTGTGATTATATTAATTCTCGCATCTTGTATTTATAGTCGTGTTTTTGTAGTATGTGTGTTCAGTCGGCAACCAGTGAAATGTGAGTAACTCATGTCTTTCGTATTCGTAAATGTGGAAAGGGTTGTTATGCTGCAGGACTTGTAATTGATTAATTTGCGATGCCTTGTTTAGTTACTTGTTCTGTTTTATCATGAGTTAAAGTCCTGTGGCATAATGGCCCAGTCCTAGTGTTTCGTTCGTGTTTTGTGCTGTTTGTTGTTTTCACTTTGCCTGGTATATTAAAGTAACTTTCAAGTTCGGGATTTCAATAAGTAAACTCAAGTAATATGTAATATTATTCAGTGAGAGACAGAGGGACAGACATGTATTTTCTATTAGTTTCGTATGTTGGTTAATTACTCCTTGTAGGCATGCAATTTGATGCTTAGATTTTACAGAGAATGTAAACCATTTCAGATGTTTAATAGTTAATGAATTGGAATTTTTTCACGCACCTTATGTGCCCGATTTATGAGACTTGTGCAAGGGTGTAAGTTATGTGTGCAAACTACTGCGGTAGGTTATGCTTGTGTTTGAGATTATGTGTTGGGGCGTCAGTCCCCTGAATTTTAATTAGTGAGTAAATATGTATAGGGGAGTGTCTCCTCGATTTATGTCAGGATTAGATACTGAGATATGGGACTCAGTTAACCTAGGTTGTGTGAGCTAGTTCCCTACGAGGTAAGGCTAGCCGATGTTTAGTTGTCTTTGCTACACCCTCCTCAGGGTTATTGACTAAGACTTCATGATATTTCATATTGTTCAACTTTAAATGAGATTCCATTTGCACGCCTGTTAATTTTATTTTGGTAAGATTAATGTTCAATGTTTTCGTTTAATTATGACTGTTTTGATTCATTGTTAACAATTTGAGTTTGTATAATTTTCAAGGTTATGTAACTATTATGATGATTATATTTTGATTTATTAATAAATCGCTGTTGCGATTGAACCCGACTTACGACCTTTTATTGAAGTTGAAGCTAAATGGTAATATTCTGTTTTCATGTCTGCTAATAATTGTGACATTACTTGCAGATCAGGCTGATGATTAACTAGTTTTGCAATACTGAAGTTTGAGGTTATGAGTTTCTAGCTTTGCTTGAATTGAAATTAAATCCTTGCCTTGGCGTGCTTGCTAATTGTTGGGAATCGCAACCCTTGTTCCTGCCTGTGCTATGCTATTGTGAAACTTGTTAGGTGCCATCACCATGTCGAGGTTAGCCCCGATGAAGGGGTGGTAATGGTACACATGTATACTTATTACTAATGGCCATGAGGTGGAAAAGGATATACACAACAATAATAAATAAATACAGAACCAAACCATAAAGACAAACCATAAACAACAAACAAATGAAGTATAATAAACTATCCAGGTTTTGGGACAAATAAATATGTAGCTCCTTATGCATTATGCCTTACAAAGAAGAACAAACACTTTCAGAAAAAGCCTTCTACCGTGTAGCCAATTGTGAAATAAATGCCAAAGGCTTGGTATAGCACATGAACCAACAAACCTACTGAAAATACATGAAACCATTCTGCTTGGCTGCAAATGCAAGGGGAACCTGGTAACAGACTATCGCAACCCAACCGCTCGCATCTCCTATCCTATAGTGATTTTACACCTGCCTTACACGTTCCACTTTCCTAGCGATCTAAGATATTACATAATTAGCATAAGTTGGTGCTGACTTTAAGATTAGCGGCTCTCAACCCACTTTAAAGGGAGTACTAATTGAATACTAAAATAAAAGAATGAGTTCAAAAAATTGAAGTTTATTACAAATTAATAAAACTAATCTCGTAAAAAGAAACATTATATTATTGGTGATAAAAATAAGTGTATATTTCATTATCCGTCCCACAGGGCTTGCATAGTTAGCTGTGTTTGCGTCAAGGGAGGGGAGACCGTCCGGCATAACAACCTTGACTTTCACTACTAAAATCTGCTGTTCTACACAACATTGCCATGAGCGTCTGCTCTACTACAGATGTTAATGCAGAACAGGGGAGTCGGGTAATGTTGACAGAGGCCTCCAGTGTCACCGGAAGGCTGCCACACGCTGAAAGTACCAGACGGACCCCCACCGCGCATGACCGCCCAGCAACATGGCCACATCCATCACCACACCCCCCACATGCCTACAAACTATCATAAAGTCATCAGCCTGTGCTTACTATAAAGACACTACCCACAAAGTGACCTTATGTCTTCTGTGTTCTGTGCTTTTATATGTTTTTACACTGGGCTTGTATTCATTGCTGGTGTATAAAGGTATTTGTTTGGGCTCCCCCCATCATATTGTAAAATTGGAGGGTTATATGCCACTGTAAAAGTTTGGTGTTATGCTGATTACACAGTTTGTGATGGGGCCCGAACTTCCTTCTACGAATTATGTGAATATTCTACCAAAATGTATCGTTTACAAGACTTTACAGATCGTCAGCTATGTTGTTGTGTATACTGACCACGGCATTCATTGTACTGACTGTATCGGTACACGACGTAATTTGACAATGCCTGAGACAGTTCAGACATTGCAAGATATCAGCAATAATGTGTTTATTATCCGCAGCTGTATTTTGAACACTTCCACGTATTCAGATACTCTTACGTACCTTATATTGCATTTGTTATAGTTTGGAATGTTTTACGACGCCGTATGCAAACATGATTTTCTTCGCCATAGATATATTATGGACTAAGCAGAGACACAGGTGCAGACAGTGCAGCTAGCATCATGCTACACTAGCGCACTCCAGTGACAGTTACCAAACTTCACGAAATAGTTTCCAAGAGTTGTAATTAACATTTTTCTTGTAAAATTGTGAATTTATGAAAATAATTTTATATGTAATTAATTTTGTATGTAGCAAGTTGTATATATAAAGTTTATATTCAGTTTTCATTAGGTAATTTCAGGTTTAATCGTAATAATTATTTCGTTGTAATTTAACTTGTTACAGTTGCTCTGCCATGTTGGGAGGATTATATTCATGCTCGCTGTTTGTATAAATACTCGTGTTTTCCGTGTATGTGTGTTCAGTCGGCTACCTGTGAAATGTAAATGTAACTCTTGTCTTTCGTAAATGTGGAATAGGTTGTTATGCTGCAGGACTTGTAATTGATTAATTTTCGGTGCCTGTTAGTTAATTGTTTGGGTTTTTCTTGAGTTGAAATCCTGTAGCATAATGGCCCAAGTCCTAGTGTTTCGCTCGTATTTCGCCGTTTGTTGCATTTCTGTTTTTTTTTTATCTGTAATTCAAGGTAACTTTCGCATTTGGGCTTTTCACAGTTTAACATCTGGTAACTTTTGTAACTTTTCAGCAATTAATGAAAGAGAGAGAGAGAGAGAGGCAGACATTTGAATTCAATAGTTTAGTTATGTTTGTGTGTTTATTAATTTCTGTAAGTGTGTAATTTAGAAGGATAAACTTTGACAAAAATGTAAAGTATTATGACAGATAAATAATAGTAAACAAATTAGATGTCTTACATGCACCTTACTGCCCACTTTATAAGACTGTGCTAGGGCGGTAGTGATTGTTTGTATACTACTGAGGTAGGTTATGCTAGAGTTTGTTTATGTTTTCAGGGGCGAGTGTCCCCATGATTTATGTAAATGTGTTTTCGGGAGTGTATCCCCACAATTTTATGATAGGGTTGGCTACTGAAGAAATGGACTCAGTTAGCATATGTTGTGCGAGATAGTTTCCTATAAGGATAGGGCTAGCAAACATTTTATATACGTTATTGTCTTTGTTACACCCTTCTCTCAGGAATCTCGACTAGGGTTTCTTCCCTTTCTTATTGTTCACATTAATTTAGTAGTTATTGCACGCCTTTTCATGGCACTTATGTAAATTTAATGTTTAGTGTAATTTTGCAACTTTTGTACTATCATTTCTAATGTTTTCATTCATGTTGGCAATTTCATGAGTTTGTTTAAGGTTACGTTCAACTTTGTTGTGTTTTGTTTTATGACTAAATCCCTGGTGGGATTTACACACGGACTTCCATGTTTTTCTTGAAGATAATTTATAGTTTACCTTTTTCATGATTGCAAAATAAATATGATTTTTCTTGCAGATATTGCTAATTATTCAATGGTACTGCTACACTTGATATTTTGAGGTTATGATAAGTTCTCAGATTTATTTGAATTGAGGATTAACCTTTGCTTGCCAAAGCGTCCACGTGAATAATAGACTGTCGCAACCCACGTTCTTGTTCGTCTTGTGATCTGGCTCCTTGGATCACACGTTTCATCCAGTGATCAACTGGAATATGAATGAATGTCACTATTCCCATGTGACCAGGCATCCAGAGGAGAGTGACCCGCATACAATGGTATGTGGGTCTCTCTCCTCTGGATGCCTGGTCACATAGGAATAGCGAGAAATGATGCAGCAGCAAAGGAAGTACACAGCCTCTTACCAACATACACAAGGTGAACTGAATCAGCTGCCAACAAGTGTCATGACCAGCTTAAACACAAGGAAGATGTTCTCCTTGCACATCTTCAGAACACTATATCATGTACCGACACTTGCTTTGTGGTGAACCCCTTTACTTTTATGAAGCCTGTGACACTCCTCTCTCTGACTGTCCTCAACGTTTTGTCTGGTGTCTCGAGGTCCATCGTACTTTTAAAATCCCAGACAAGTATCCATTTTTTATAGGGGCTCATTAGTAAACTATGTATTTTCTTTTTTTACATATTGAGCGATCATCCTCAATTAGGGGGTTGTCCTGAAGGAGGTGAACGCTCTTAAGGGGCTTTCTATTAGGAGAAATTAGTGTGAGTCCCGAGTCCAGGTTGTGTTTTGGGTATTCAGAGGGTTTTTCCTTGGTTTTTCCGAGGTCTCAAGGATATCTGTTCAGGTGAACAATAGTGGAGGCCCCAGTCAACGGTGCCGACGCATTCCCTTTCCTCTTCGGACCTCCAACTCCACTAGCCAAGGATGGGTAGGCCCGTTATAGGAGGGAGGTTGTCTGGTTCCGCTGACTAGCGGTAGGGGCGCGCGCGTCGGCAAGCTGAGCTGGTGGCCACTCGAGCAAGAGAGCTCACTCTTGTGTCGGGCGTGGACGAGGAATGGTCTAGGCTGGGAAGCCCTCCTCACTATGTGAAATGGCGGATTAACGAGTGCTGCCGGATTGTATCCGAGACTTCATGTGGGTTCTCTGCACCGCTTGGTAAAGTAGGCAGGAGCATTACCATGGGACATTGCTTCTTGTGTGGTGAGTCCACTTAAGCTGACTGACGGCAGAACATCAAGATATGGGTGAGTCTCCCCCGACCTTTTCTGTGCCGTTGTATTCATCGGCGATTGAGTCCACTGAACGTGGGCTTATGGCGATCATCTAGCTTTCGTTAATCTCAAGCGGGGCCTTAAGCGTGATCTGGAGCGCTGAGTGACGGCAAATGTGGTTGTGCCTGCACTTGTACAGGCGGACGAGTTTGTGGAAATTTAATGTCGCCTTCTGGAAAAGGGGATTGTCTATTAACCTGTAGGTTTCATTGAAATTGCTGGAGACTGTGTGTGGATGAATGTTGTGAGAGGCATTAATGAGTTGTGACGGTGAAGTTCAAGAGTAAAATTGACCCAATCGTACTAGTAATAAGCATCGGGCACTTTATTGTTCTTTGTGGTGGGCGATCAATCTTTGGAGTGTATGTAAATTAGAATAGTGCATATGATGCACGAAGCCCTCTTGGATGTTTGTGTTACATTGTAAAGGCTTGTAATATGAAAGTACCTGAATCTATTTAAGATCAGTGAATTTGCACGAGTTTCTTTGTTCAAGAATGTAGTTGACCAACCTTGCAGCCTACATCTTTAAGAATAGGTAGGAGTGTTGCTCGAGTCTTGTCCCGTTTGTGTGGGCTTAGCCATGGGGCTAAGTATTCAATGAGTTTATTTGTTAAGTCCTTCGGCCCGAGAGAGTAAACTAAACTGGGCGAGTGTTCTGCTCAATTTCACTGCGCCACTCTGCTTCCTTCTGGGGCAAGTGGTTTGTTTCCTTTTGACGAAACTGCACATTCTTGAACAAAGGAACAAAACTTTTAACTGTGTTTATTGTGTTACGCCTAGTATTAATTTTTAAGTCTATCTTGACCAGGATATTGCGGCTTTTCTCGTGAGTATGTCGGCACCATTGGACTTTTTGTACCGCCTGGAGCGGCCCGATTTATCTCAGTATCTAAACGAACGATGGCTTGTAGTTTCAGAGGATGAAACAACTATCGAATTACGTTAAAGGGCGATAACATGGTTTAAAGAAGAGGATTAGAGACTAAAGATTGTAGGACGCGAAAATTTGGGGCCAAGTCAAGGAACAAAATGACAAATGGATGCACAATTTAATTAAAACTTTGCCTTGCTTGGATTCCTGGGAAGTAGAACCCGTCTTAGAATTTTTGATTAAGTTATCTAGAATTACCAATTTGAAAAAAATTTCGGATAAGAGTTTGTTGACAGGTTTGGCGGCGAGGTGTGTGGGGCCGTTAGCGCAAGTTCTGGTGAAGGTTTCGACACACGAGGAAACCTGTAGTATATAGCACTACCGACGCGGAGTACTGAATAGGTTTTGTCCCGTCAGCATCAGGTTACGTTGTATTAAACGTCTCGTCGAACGTTTTCAGAAGCCGGGCGAGTCCTTTATATCATTTGTGGAATCAGTCGTGGATTATAGCAGGGCTTTAGGGGAGGGGAGAGATCAGAGAAATTTGATCCTTTCAATCATGGAAAACATTTCTCAAGCAACGAGGGCAGAATGTAATCTGTGCTCATACCCCACTACCTTAACAGAGCTGAAGAACTTAGCTATTGAGGTTCAAGGCCGTGCAGTAACTCGCAAAGAATGTTATAAGGAGTTTCCTTCACAGTATAGGACTTCAGGGAGTGATAAGGGACATGGTAAAGTCCCGGTTATGTCAATGGAGGTTCGGAACAGTAAGGAAGGACTAAAGTCGATCAATTCATCAGAGAAAATGGGTACGCAGGGGAGAATCGGTAGGTGCGCTATCTGCGGGGGTAGAGGCCACTGGTTGGTCGAATGTAAGAAGGCCAAGGTGGATATAAAGGAGCGTTGTTGCTTCCGATGTAATAAGGTGGGACATATGAAGGGACAGCGTCCGGGAAACAAGAGTAGGCAAAGGGACGGCTCGACCTTGTAGCCCCGCTACAAATGACTTCGTGCCTAGGCAGAGATACCCAAAGAGGAAATGTCATATTGGTACAGTGGGGGCACCATCAGGAATGCATAGAGGAGTAGGCATTAGTAGATTCTGGGGCAGCCAAGAGTTTGATTATTTGGGACTTATGGGAAAGATTAGTAGAAAACAATGTCTCGTTTAAGGGCAAGTTGTGCACTGGCTCGGTGCCGAACTTAGTTACAGTGGATGGGTCGAGCATGAAATGTGAAGGTTCGGTACAATTGCACTGTAAGATCGCTGGCTTCTCCTGGAACTTCAGTTTTGCAATTATAAAAGGCTTGTGTGTACAGGCAGTACTAGGTTTGGATTTTTGGGGGCTGTTCAAGCCAAAGTGGACATTCGGAAGGGCTTGCTGTGTTTTGATTTTAGCCCAGAAGTCCAGATAAAATTAGAATCTAGAAAGAGGGAAAACATTTATACTGTCACTGAGGAAGTGGAGCGTAGGAATTGTGATTTTCAAAGAGTGCTAAAGGACTATGGAGATGTGATAACGGAAAAAATAGGAAAATGTGACGTAGTTCCTTATAAGTTTCATCTGACTGATCAAACTCCCTTTAGGAGTCGGCCTTTCCAATGTTCATCAATTAAATTGGAGTTTTATCGTCAGAAGATTGAAAAGTTATTAAAGGCCGGGTTAATAGTGCCATCTACTTCAGAATACTCTTCACCTGGATTCTTAGTTAGCAAGCCAGGAGGGCAGGACTTTAGGATGGTAGTAAACCATGCAAATCTAAATAGGAGAATACCGGTTGACCCATTTCCGACAGTGGAAGGAGCTCTGCAGCATTTGGTTCAAGCAAAACTGTTTACGACATTAGATCTTAATAGCAGTTTCTTTCAGATTCAAATTCATGAAGATTGCAGAAAATACATCGCTTTTAGTACCCCATGGGCACAATATGAGTTCACGAGGATCCCTATGGGTAGTAATTTTGGTATCCAGGCATTGAGTAGGGTTCTTGATCAGGTATTAAAAGACTTTAAATTTAAATATGTCTTTCATTACATAGATGATGATATTATTTATAGTGAGAGCTGGAAGACTCACTTACAGCTTGTGAGAACAGTGTTAGAGGCATTGAGAGCGTCAGGCCTGAACATTTACCCCAATAAGGTGGAGATGGGGAAAGAAGCTGCGAGTTTTTGGGATACATTGTCGGAGGTGGCAAGTTGCGAGTGAACCCAGAGAATGTCAAACCCATTGCGGAATTTCCAAGGCCCACTACTGTCAAAGGTGTGCAGAAATTTATGGGAATGATAGGGTGTTATGCGCGCTTCATTCCAAGGTGGTCAGATATTGTAGAGCCGTTAAATAGGCTGAAACAGAAAGGGGTCCCCTTTAAGTGGGGAATGGAGCAGCATCGATCCTTCAAAGCGTTGAAGCGATTACTGTGTGAGGAGCCTGTGTTGAGTCTGCCTGATTTTCTGAAGACCTTTAATCTGCATACTAGCCTTGGGCGCGGTTTTAAGACAGGATATGGGAGAGAAGGAACCGTTCCACCCCATAGCGTATTCCAGCCGTGTTCTTTCTGATGCAAAAAGGCGGCTTAGTGGTTACGAGAAGGAGTGTTTAGCCTGCCTTTATGGCATGGAACGTTTTCTAAGTTTTCTCAAGGGGAGGGAATTTAATTTGTTCACAGATAATCAGGCCTTATCATGGATACTGGGACATCAACAATCAGTTGGGAAAGTTGGGTAGATGGGTGGTGCGATTAAATCAGTTTAGATTTAAGATCCACCACGTAAGTGGTAAGGCTAACCCGGTAGCAGACGCCCTCTCACGAATGTTCGAACCGGATAACTTCGCCAAGCTAGAACAGGAAGGGAGCGGGCTGGCAGGTACTTCGCTGTCCTCACCTGAAACATTTGTGTCCATCAAGGAGCATTAATTTATGGATACTGAATGCAAAATTATCAGAGCAGGGCTGAGTACAGTGGTCCAAGTGCCATATATAGTGGAACAAGATATCTTGTACTATGTCGAGCCAGGTGCCAGGAAAAGGGTGGTGGTTCCTGAGGCGGTTAGAGGACGGATCCTTCACTATTACCATGACCAACCAGGGGGAAGGCATTTAGGAGTGTTGCGCACTAAAGACAAAATAAAGAGGGATTTTTACTGGCCTGGAATGAATGGGGAGATTAATAAATATGTGAGGACAAGTGAAAAGTGTCAGAAGTTTTAAGCGACACAAAACACCAAACTGGGTTTATACGCCGCAGAACTGCCTACCTCTCCTTGGGCTAAAGTATATAAAGACATTTTTGGATCATTAGTTCGCTCCAAAAGGGGTAACGTAGCGCTATTAGTGGTGTTGGACACCTTCTCTAAATTTACTTTCCTCTTGCCAGTTAAGAGCATGAAGGCTCCTGCTTTTCGGGACGTGTTAATGGAACAGATTTAGAAATTGTTTGGAGCACCAGCAGAGTTAGTGAGCGATAATGCTGCCTGCTTTGCTGGGAAAGAATTTAAGCTCATGTGTACGGAGTGGGGCATCCAGCACTCTTTTAGCAGTCCTCATTTTCCACAGGATAACATGGTAGAACTGATGAACAGGAATTTGAAGGCTGCCTTGGGGATATTTAGTGACCTGGTACACAATGAATGGATGTCCAGGTTCCCTGGATCAATTTGGGATTTAACGATGCGCTGCATGAGAGCACCGGGGAGAATCCCGCACAGATTTTTCTGAGTACACGCGTATCGCAACCCTTATTGAATATCTGGGGTGTTCCTCCTTTAGACACTAGGCACTCGGAAGCACAGCACAAGGTTTTGCTTACCAGGGTGAAGGATTGGTTGAAAGAGACTCTAACCTTAGCGGCTAGGAGATATAATGTGGGGCGAAGTGCGAACCACTTCAGGGTAGGTGACAAAGATTTGTGTAGAAGCTTTCGTCTCTCAAACGTAGCTTTTAATGTTTCAGCTAAACAGTCCCCTCGGTATGAAGGTCCTTTTGTCTTGCAGAAATGCCTAGGAGAAAACACCTGGTTAATGTGTAAACAGGGCAATCCTTTTGTGTTAAGGAATGCACATGTGAAGCATCTGAAGCCCTTTCATTCCCGACCATGAGTCATTGTGTTGCTGGTTTTGTGCATGTTACTGGCCAGTGCAATGTGTGTAATTGTTTTGTGTGTTAAATGTGTTGAGAATGTTATGGAGTACTCCAAAGGAATATTGATCACCATGGTGCTATGATGTATAAAGTTATGTAAACTGGGTTTAATGTGTTTGTGATGATTTGATGAACCCGCATGGTTTTTAATATGTTTAATATAAATGGTTTTTGGAGTGTGAGTTTTAAGGGAATGTATATTTCTGGGAAATAGGTTCCTGTGAACTATCACTATTTTATAGGTGTTGGTGACCCCCTATATAGCTTTAATGTGAATTTGTATTTTATTATTTAAGAGGGTTTTGTGCAGAATAGTACATGACTCAATATGTGACCTTGAATTGTGAAATTATGTTACTGTATGAATATTCATAAGGCTTTGTTTTGGTTTCATGAATGTTTTGTATAATGATCAAGTGTATTGTATAGTATTCTGTGTACAGCTGCTGTATGAATGGATTTTCTTTTGCCGTCCATAGGAGTTGATAGAGTGGGGGGTTTAGCGATCACTCTTAATTAGGGGGTTGTCGTGAAGGAGGTGGAAGCTCTTAAGGGGCTTTCTATCAGGAGTAATTAGTGTGAGTCCCGAGTCCAGGTTGTGTTTTGGGTATTCAGAGGGTTTCTCCTTGGTTTTCCCGAGGTCTCACGGATCTTGGCTCGGGTGAACAATAGTGGAGGCCCCAGTTGACGGTGCCGGCGCATACCCTTTCTTCTTCGGACCTCTCACTCCACTGGCCATGGAGGGGTAGGACCGGGAGGGGAGGGGGTGGTCTGGTTCTGTCAACTGGCGGTAGGGGCGTGCGCGTCGGCAAGCTGAGCTGGTGGCCACTCGAGCAAGAGAGCTCACTCTTGTGTCGGGCGTGGACGAGGAATGGTCTAGGCTGGGAAGCCCTCCTCACTGTGTGAAATGGCGGATTAACGAGTGCCGCCGGATGGTATCAGAGACTTCATATGGGTTCTCTGCACCGCTTGGTACAGTGGGCAGGAGCATTACCAAGGGACATTGCTGCTTGTGTGGTAAGTCCACTTAAGCTGACTGACGGCAGAACATCAAGATATGGGTGAGTCTCCCCCGACCTTTTCCGTGCCATTGTGTTCATCGCCAATGGAGTCCACTGAACTTGGGCTTATGGCGATCATCTAGCTTACGTTAACCTCAAGCGGGGCCTTAAGCGTGATCTGGAGCGCTGAGTGACGGCAAATGTGGTTGTGCCTTCACTTGTACAGGCGGGCGAGTTTGTGGAAATTTAATGTCGCCCTCTGGAAAAGGGGATTGTCTATTAACCTGCAGGTTTCCCTGAAATTGCTGGAGACTGTGTGTGGATAAATGTTGCGAGAGGTATTAATGAGTTGTGACGGAGAAGTTCAAGAGTAAAATTGACCCAATCATACTAGTAATAAGCATCGGGCACTTTATTGTTCTTTGTGGTGGGCGATCAATGTTTGGAGTGTATGTAAATTATAATAGGGCATATGATGCATGAAGCCCTATTGGATGCATGTGTTACATTGTAAAGGCTTGTAGTCTGAAAGTACCTGAGTATATTTATGGTCAGTGAATTTACACGAGTTTCTTTGTTCAAGAATGTAGTTGACCAACCTTGCAGCCTACATCTTTAAAAAAAGGTAGGAGTGTTGCTCGAGTCTTGCCCCGTTTGTGTGAGCTTAGCCGTGGGGCTAAGTATTCAACGAGTTTATTTGTTAAGGCCTTCGGCCCGAGAGAGTAAACTGGGTCAGTGTTCAGCTCAATATGACCAGCCTTTATAACCTGTTGTGACTTATTTTTTAATGTTTTGTGATTTCATAGGTTTGCATACCAGTTGTCTGTTTCTGCTTTGGTTGCCCATTGCTTGATTTTTGCACATTTGTTTACCATCTATGGAGGGCATTTACTGTGTTTATCTTTAAACCATCTGTATGAACAAATAACCACCCTCAAGACCCCCTATTGCCATTTTAGGTGGAGGGGGGAAATGCAACAGGTGTTTATATTTTAAAAAGGATTTTGTGCAGTTCTCCTTTATTCTCTTGTCTACTGTTTAGTTAACTGATGCACACGTGCAAAATTAAAGTTTAAAGTAAAGTATGTGAGCTATATGTCTAGTTGACGACGTGGTCATTTGTGATTAAGACACGCAACTTTGCACAAGGACAGAACAGTACTCTTCTGGAGCAGTTTTGAGAAACCATGAAAAAGTGAAATCAGTATTGCTTGAGCCAGGAATGTAAGTCCAATGTGTGAACAATGTCCCAACCTATTAGGTTAAAAATCTACAAAAAAGAATTATTATACAATAATGTAGCAAAATCTTTTAAATCCACAAAGGACAAAAGTAAACAACTGTGCCTAATGTTAATATTTTCTGGTCTTTTCATGGCTGATGGTGTAAAGCAAAAAGATGGCAAATGTCTGCGAAAACAGACTACACAAAACCCATTCCAAGGACAGATGTTCATTCCATGATGGAGCGGTCTGGCATGTTGCACTATGGGAGAGACGGGGCAAAGGCCTAAAATAGCCCATTACATTTTCAGTAACAGCTTGTAGGAAGGCTTGGTACTCTATATGCCCTCAACACAAGGAAAGTAAAGAGGGGAAAGGGATGAAAGAAGTCTCTGGCTGTCCAATAGACAATGAGACCTGTTTATAGAGTAAGCTTTTTGTTAGAGTTAATGTCGCAGAAAATACATAGGCAAATTTGACATTAAGTAAGAAAACATAAAAAAGAGTGATGTGTATAGAGTGCATATGTAAAAAAAAAAATTGTACACCAAACTACAAGAGAGTCATTTCATTTTAAATCAACAAAATTTATAATATTCAGTTGCTGCATGATTTTGATTTTCTTACAATTTTTACAAGTTTTTGAGACGTACTTTCTAGAGCACAAAAATAATTTTCTTAGATTTTTAGTGAATATCATTTTTCAGATATATGCACATTTTTAGGTATAATTATGTACTAAATTTTTTTTAGTACTTTTTGTATTGACTGTCGTTAATTACCAAATTAACATAGAAAGCCGAATTTGGTCTCATATCAAAGCTGAAAGGACGACGCTTTAGAGCATATGTCGTTCACACAAAATTTTTTGTGATTTGTGGGCTGCTTAACATCTTGAATAATGCAAAATAAGGCGAGTTTTTTTCGATATTCTCTATTTTTTTTTTTAATTATTAAGGGAAAAACCACAAAAGTTGATATTTTATATACTTATAGCCTAGTATAAGTAGTAATTGCTGGAATTATATTCATATTGACTTGTTTTTTTTTTTCGAGTCCTTCATTAAAAAAAAATAGCATGAACTACTGAAAAATTTAAAATTTTATGATTTTGAGGTCAAATATTTTTTATGTATGACTGGTGATAAAATTCTGGAAATAATGTGAGGTATAATCCTTTCAGTGTATATTAAAGTAATAAAAACACCAAGTTGTTTTTTTTAGTCCTTTTGGGAGAAAAACATTTTTGAAAATGTGCAAATATTCACTGTTAAAGTGGATGCAAAGGACAAAGTTCTTAAATATTATTACAAATATCCCACAAACTGGAGATGTGTAAATTTAAAACTAAGACATTGTATGAGCATATTTGAGTGTTTTACTACACACATAGCAACATTAAGTTTATGTGAGGCTACACATAATCTGACAATTTTCGAGTATACGAATACAACTAGCAATATTAATTAAAATTACCCTATAAAGCAGTAGGAAATATAAACACTTCAACTCTCACACAGATTTATGAATGTTTAAAAGTCCGGAAAGAAGTTTATTCATTTCATCCATGATGTTATGAGTTTGAGCATTGTGCGTGAACAACTCGGTAGGACTTAAAATACGGAGAACATTTGTATGCTTCACTCAAACTGTATCTTTTGGTTTGAGTTTGAAGGATGTTCCAGGTCCAGCTGGATGAAAGAATTGAACCAAGTATTCTCTATCATCAGTCTGTGGATCGTGACCTACATCTTCAACCTTGGCTAACCACCACAAGGAGTCATACACACCACAAAGGTTGTCACTTTTCTTAGGATATACATAAAGGGAAAACTGAGCATCATTCTTTGTGATTTAAACTATTATGGGAAAAGTTGAACATGTCACAGGAAGTCAATATATGGCCATGATCAATTCTTTGTAAACTCCCCTTCCTCACTGTACTTTTTGTAGCTGCCCCAACTCCGTGTGCTGATGCAAAAAAGTGCCACTCTGCTTGTAATCCTAAATCTTCAGTGTGGGAACATAAGTTGATGAAGTTATTTTTGTTTTTATATTGGCCCGCTGCACCATCTGTAAAGTACAACCCTTTTCATATGTCTGAATAAGTAGTTGTTATGTGAGTAAGTAAGACTTTCTGAAAGGAATAAAAGGTAACTGTGTTATGAGTAATACAATCACTGATTAAATAGAAGCTTTTGCAAATCACACAGTCATTAGCTTTGATATACACCACAAAAGGATGAACAGTTGCTTGGGAATTTGACCAGTGATAAGACTGGACCTCATCTTGTATGAAAAAAAGAGAAATTTTCAGAAAAATCTGTGAGTATAATGCAAGTGTCAATTTGAAGACTTTGCTTCTCCTCTTTCAAGAACTTGGACTTCTGTTTTGAAATGAAATGGTGCACATTCAACTTTTGCATCTTTTCATCAAGACTGTCCATAAAATCTAAAAATGACTTCACTACAGTGACTAACTCACATCTATCAGTTGATAACCACTGTTTGGAGGTAACTTTAACATCTGCTTCAAAGTCTTCAAAACCCAGGGCATTTTGAACAGGTTTAAACCTAGGACATGAGAGACATGAGATACACATACATTCCTCACTATTAATGTCACAGACAGCGATTTCAAGAATATCTTTAGAGGTAAGTTGTGGGTTTATGCTAGATAACATCAACTTCACATTCTGATGTGCAACACAAACACATACAGAATGTGTGCCACTTGAGCCAGCTAACACACACCATTTAGGCCTCAGTTCTGCAAACTTTGAGAAACCAATCCTTTGTTCTGGGTGAGTTTCTTTAAATTTACAATATAATTCCTTTATATTACACAATGCTAGTCGTTTTCGAACTTTTTCCTTAATGTCATATACTTTTACTGATAGGCAGTCTTTCATACCTGGCATGACTCTACTGTTTTCATCATCATTATAAAATCTTTTACCATTCCTTTACATTCCACAGTCAATATGTTTTAGGTTAATTATTTTTTACTTTAGGCAAAATGCAGTATTCCTCAGTTAACAATCTGCTGTTTCTTGCTAGGTATTGACTAGCAAGGAATTCTTCTTGGATTTTTCGGTAGCTCCATGATTTAGAAGCTAGACTTAGAATTAGAATTTTCCCTTGAGCTGTTTTTGCTGATTCTATTTTTACTTTGAGGTCTTCAATTAAAGTTTGATATTCGAAAGCCCGGTCAGTGGTATCTGCAATGTTTTCTTGACCCTCAGATATATCACATTTAAAAGTCTGTGAGAGTTTATTTGAAACTGCAGTTGCAATTTTTTTTACTTTATTTTTCACAGTAATTTATAATTTGTCATTGTTAAGTTCTTGACTTATTAGTGGGGAAACACCAAAAGCAGAACAGACTTCTTAACTGATTCCACTACCACACATTGAGGTTCAAACATTTCTTCATATGCATCAGAATTAGGCGTATTGTTATTAAAATATTCAATTTTGGAGAAGCAATTTGTACACAAACACTTACCAAGAACAAGTGATAAGTTGTTTGCAGGCATATCTAGTGTAATCTGCCGAAGTGACTTCTTTATAGCTTTATTGTGTACATTAGATGGGTCTGCACACTTTAACATAAATACGTGAAAACTTTCCAGAAATTTTTTTCTTGATATGTACACACACTTTTTAAGTATTCAGATCCAATTCTTGATTTCAATAAATTTTGTTCATCAATGTTAAATTCATTAAATTCTTTTAATGTAGATTATCTTGGATGTGATAGCTTGTTACATTTTTCTTGTAATATAATACCTACTGAACACTCAATTTCCCACACTGTTTCAATATAAATCACAAACAAAACATTTGTACAGGTACTAGTAGGCCTAATTACACTTTCCTAGAAAAAAAAGCTATCAAACGACAACTGCTGTCCGATAAGGAACAACACCCAGAAATACAACACACATCACCTGCATGTTAGAGACTGACTGTAAATTGTGACTGCTTGTAGAACGGGCGTAGGCTGGCTGGATAATGCAAGTTGAGACTTGTTCTGTGCATGACACGTCCGTAGTTTCCTGTCGTAAACAACAATGGTGATCTGTTTATCTTCTGTGGAGATGCACTTACACTGGCAAGTTAGAATCGGAAATATCTATATTCCTAAACAGTAACGGGAATACCAAATTTTTTAAACAATTAAAAATTTTTTTCCCCAAAAAGACTAAAAAAACAACTTCGTGTTTTTACTACTTTAATATAAACTGAAAGGAGTATACCTCACATTTTTCCAGAATTTTATCACCAGTCCCACATAAAATATTTGACCTCAAAAATGTAAAATTTTCAATTTTTCCAAATTTCAAGCTATTTTTTCACAATGAAGGACTGAAAAAAACAGATCGATATTGTCCCGGAAATTACTACTAATACTAGGCTGTAAGCATAAAAAATACCAACCTTGGTGGTGATCACCTTCATAATTAAAAAAAATTGAGAATATTGGAAAAATTCAAATTTTTGCACAATTCAAGATGTTATGCAACTCACAAATAACAAAAATTTTGTATGAACTATATATGCTCTAAAGTGTCGTCCCTTTAACTTTATTGTGAGACCAAATTCAGCTTGCTATGTTTATTTGGTAATCAATGACAGTCAAATACAAACAGTACTAAAAAAACTAATTTTAGCGCACATCTGTACCTAAAAATGCATGTATCTGAAAAATTATAATATTCACTAAAAATTAAAAAAAAATTTTTTTGTGCCAAATTTTATGAAAATCAAAAAACCTGCAGCAACCTTGACTTGATCTAAAATGGAATGACCCAAGAGGGATGCTCACTAAGGGGGATGTCTTAGTGTGTCACCACAGTCACTGATTGGTTAGCTCTGTCTGGAGTTAGCAATAGTGTTTGCGCAAAGCAAAACCCATGTTTGATATAAGTTAATGGATCTACTTCCTTACAGGCATGAGTCTTTGTTACTGAACAAGCAGAAAGTTTGTCTACTTATTCAATTGTAGGTACATATGTTGCCAGAAACAGATTTTTATGAGTTGACAACTCTGGCCTTCTAAGTTGTAATATAGCCATTAAAATTAATCTCACTTATATGTCAGCACAGATATAAAGTGGTAGCAAAGGATTGTTAAATAGTGTGTAGAGCTTAACATGTTCTTTTTTTATTTATCAGGTTTTAACTTCTGTACTAAACAATGGCAAACACAACTTGCAACACAATACCATTTAAGAACTACAGCACCTGTGATGAAAGAGACGGAATTATATACTGACAGACTCAGTATTTACTGTGATACCACTTTAAGTACTATATATATTTAAAAAAGCAAGGTATCTAATCCAATTTAAAAAAAAAAAGTGGCCTTATTTCATGAATATTTACATGGAAAAATAGTGCACTACAATGCGACAGAAATTAATTACATGTACATGAGTAGTAAAGAATATTAACACAGTTTTTATAGACAGCCTAGTTATTTTTCTTCTCATTTGCTTTAGTTAAATATCACTATTATGAAAAATGTTTAGTTATTAGATTCTTAGCAATATTAACTTAACTTAAAAAAAAAGCTTACTACCTCCTAGTTAATTTGAATGGCCAATGCTAAACCACTTTGAACAACACCTTAATAACCCATTAAAAATCCTAAAAAGGTTTTACTCATAAAAAAAAACATTGAACATCATGAGAATGTCGCTATAACTTTTAAATTTAACAACAAAGTTGAGCCTGTAATACATATTTTATTTGAAAAAAAAAAATTGTTACCTTGTTTGTCCTCCTCATGCTGCTTCTCAAGCTTAGCAATTGCTGTTTGGATCGGATCATTGCTCAACTCATTTAACATCAATTCCTCCCTGGCAAAATTATAATCTATTGTTTGTGCAGGAGTTTGTGGTTCAGAAGTCACACCTACAACATAGTAAATTCTCTGCTACTGACAATCCACTATATCGGACTAGTTAAAACAACCAACAAAACAAAAGTAATTCAAAAAATAATGTAACTGTTAACAATGCGTTGAATGTACACTATAATATTATGGCCCAATTTCAATTCTTAAGTTACAAGATAAAACATATTATTCTTATCGATAATCTGACTTATACACAATCAACTTATATGATTCCATGTATTGTAAAATTTCCACTTGACTCATGTAGGCAGAGGAATACAGAGCTTATGGTAAATTCATGAGCATTCTGCTAATTAATAGGATTCTGAATGCGACCGACACTAAATAGATACACTTTTGTACTCTGTAATATTGAACATTAATTTTGTGTGGCTGCCCAATATGGTTATATTGCATCACTACTCTAGAGATATGGAAAACAATACAGTAAGTCCTTGGTTTACATCGGGGTTACGTTTCTGATAACCGCGACATAAATAGAAACAACGCAAAAGAGTCAAGCCTGCCGCCCACAGCCCATAATCAGCCGGAAGCGTGCACGCACAGAGAGGTGCTGGAGTGTGATATTAAAACTTTTTTTTTTCATTGCAATCGCCAGCTGGGTTTGCCGCAAGTAAGACCATCACACGATCCTTTGCAGCTTTGAAATCAGGTGCAGTTCTTTCTTCTTTGGCAATATAGGTTCTCCCCCGCATTTTTTCTAGAAAAGTCCCGTTTCACCTGCATTGAAAACTTGCTTGGGAGTCTAGCAACCATCTTCAATAATCATCTCAAGTTTCAGAATATATTCTTTTGCTGCACTGTGTCGGAACTTGCTGCCTCGCATGTCATTTTCATGTTGTGGAAACTATACTTGGCCTTAAATCTCTCAAACCATCTGCGGCTGGCAGTAAACACTTCATCTTCAACATTATTTGTTATCTCACTGTAAAAAAATAAGGCTTTGTTTTGAATCAGTGCTAAATTTACAGGACAATTGTGCTGGTTCTGTGTTTCCTTCCACACTGCAAGCATCTTCGCCATTGCATTATGATGTGAATAACTAGTCTTTGTAGCACTGACAGATGAAATGTTAAGCAAGCTACTCTTAATTTGATGACATTAAGCAGAAAGGAACCAATCCGTTGTTAACTGGAACTGAGATATTCGAGGTTAAAGATTTCTGTGTGTATATAAGATTTGTATTATTTTTCATACTTCGGACCTTCTTCTTAAACGTGTTATGATTATCTCCAAATTGATTAATTTGTTGGTTGGTTCCTTTCTGCTTAATGCCGTCCAATTTTGTCCGTGTTTGCTCGAATTGTACGAACTATGGTAGGCGGTAGTGCTATGTCAACTGCCCCGCCTGAATCAAAAGGTCACCAAACTTCCATTTTTGTGGCTAACGAGACTGGTGTTCTGTTCTTATTTTTTAAATACCGAACATTCAAGATCAACTCGACTGTTTCGAAGCCATTTCGTAAAGTAAAAAACCTTAATTGATTGCAGTGAGATGATAATGTACTGAAGAACATTTAAAGCGCAACAATGTAAACTGAAACAGTGGCACGTTTATAAGACCGGAATTACGAGAACTTCATGGTCATGTATCTCTTACAACTGTATCATGTTCATGTGTACGTATAAGTTATCAATTGAGGTGCCATATTACGATCCTTAACGTAAGCTGCAAGAAGACAATGAAAAACGTCTTGAGATAGCCTTTAAATTAATAGTCAAAGATAACATGAAACAATAGAAGACATGAACTGCTTAACATGGTGTGTTCAAATGCGCTTGTCAAGGTGTTTCCTGCTTACATGAAAGTTAAAGCAAAATGAACATGAAGGTATTGTAATCCTGGCCTAACTCAGTCTAACGCAATTTTATCAGAATCACAGCGACTAAAGCAGAGCCAAGGGCTATTTGGAGAGGGAAATGGGAAACTGCTGTGTAATCTAGATAAGTAGATAAGGCTTTGTCGCGCTAGCGACGTAGGCGGGCCGGGCGAGTAGTATTGCATCACCGCGTGGAGGGCAGGAAGTATTTGTCGCAGTGTATGATAATATAGGGCAACGCGCATGTAACTTATGCTACATAGCACAAATAAATTGC
The DNA here is from genome assembly GCA_003012365.1 of Medauroidea extradentata. Taxonomy (NCBI): domain Eukaryota; kingdom Metazoa; phylum Arthropoda; class Insecta; order Phasmatodea; family Phasmatidae; genus Medauroidea; species Medauroidea extradentata. Next base: position 174,870 of record PNEQ01002973.1, on the reverse strand, counting down.
AAAACTGCAATACATTTGATGATTTATGTACAGTTTTTTTAAAATAAAATTAAAAAGCACTGGAATCTTAACCAACGTTAATCTTAATCGGCGACTACTTAAATTGAAACATAGGTACTCAAATATTAGTGACATTAATCCGAAACGACGTAAATCGGTACGACGTAAATTAAGGACTTACTGTACATAGCTTTAAAATATTCATAGGTAATAATAAAGTGACAGTACAATTTAAAAAGGTGTACGAATTAAAATTCTGTAAATAAATAACGACAATTATAACTGATTATAAAATTCATTATCTCTCAAAATATGTGCACAGAAAAGCAACAAGAAGCTCAACAATTGAGGGCCACAAATACAGGATACCATGTAATAGAGAGTAGTCCAAAATGTTAGTTTAAAGAGTTTAAATGTTATAGTAGCAGCAAGAAAGTCGAAACCTAAGCACAAATTGTCATCTAATGATTCAGTCAAAATAACCACGAGAATGTACTTAGCAGGCAAGAATGCATGACATCCAAAACACTTGCAATGAAAACATTTAAATGCGGGTTACTTTATTATTAGAAACAATTTGGAAAGGCAAGTTGAAGTATTTTTACCAAAGCCAACCCTTTAACTATATATTCTTCAATCAGAGATATGAGGGAGATATTTGTAACTATACTCTAAATGTGCTTAGCGACTCCCATGTATATATGTCCCAATGTAGGTACCTTTTCTTATTCAAGTTAAATGTAAATCACAAACATATTACCATAAAACTATACAATGCTTTCAAAACTACAGGAAACCACATCAAAAAATTATCAAGGTTATGTTTATAATTATCAGTAAAATTGAATCATATTGTACAAAACCAAAAAAAATATTATCTTAAACTAGTACTATGCCAGCAAACTTTTTAAAAATGTTGTACATAACCCTAGGGACCCCAAGAAATTGTAAGTAATTAAAACTGGACAATTTCCGCCTTAAAATTGGTAAACGCAGTACAAAAAAATAGGTGTTATAATGTTAAAGCAGTACAAATAAACTTATGTAAATATGTTAAAGCAGTGCAAAAAAACTAAGTGAAAATGTTGGCAGACGATACAATTTTTAGTAAAGAAAAGATGTAAACTGGCAAATATATTTTTTTTATAAAATTTTGTTATTTAAGTAAAATTGCATTTAAAATGTAAAAAGAATAATTAAACAATGAAAATGTTACACCTAAATCTCTACAGAAAAACTTGCCAATTCAATATTCATTATTAAAATTACATTTCAACATAAAGTTTAGGAGGAACACCAGAAATCTGTAAATAAAACTGGCTTAATTTGGTGTTAAAAATGCAGAATCATATACATTCATAGTAAGCATACAAACAGTGCAACGAACAAAACTATTAACCACAAGGTAAGTTTATCCCACTTAAGCAAAATAACTAGACCCACATACATGAAAAGGAAAATTTATTTTACATCCAAATATAACTATAAGGTTCACTATAAAATAACCTTGAACATACTTTCCACACCAGTTTCTCACGTTCGGATTGTCTTCTTTTTACAGGGGAATGTTTGATAATATCATTTCCACAAAACCACACAAATTCTGGTTTGATTTTTTTGGAAACACATTACAGTTGTAGTGAATCTCAGACAAACTTGTTTCGTAGTTAACGTACATGAACTTATTTTGGTTTCAGGCAATGCAATATGTAACTAAAAATTTTCCCTAGATCTGAGAAACAGAACAAGGAATGCCAACCAAAATAAACCTAATATGCAAATGCCCAAAGTTTACACGAGCTATGTTCTTTGTTCTTGTGATAAAACATCTACGAAACTACCTGTGCTGCTTTCAGTTAACTATGATTCAATCAATTATTGATATGAATAGTCAACAAACGACAAAAGGTACCAAATTTACTGCCCTCTTTTGGAATTACTGAGGAAACCACATCGCACTACAGATTACTCCTGCTATTAATACTAGCACAACATTCAATATGTGAGCGACGTTTCTCATCCTATACGACTATCGGCTTGTGGAATGATGGTACTTATTTCATGTAAAATTATGTGTTTTGAAAGCAAATATAAAACTTTGCGCACAATTGTTAAAACAGTTTATTTTTGTAGTTTCTCATGAAATTCATGGTTCACCATTTTTCAGGGTCCCTACACAAATCAAATAAAACTTTAGTACAACTAATATAGTTATTGTATGATTATTTTTTGTTTACTAAATAAACAACTTTATTTAAATTTTTTTTTTACAATTTATTATTATTTTTTATATTTAACTTCAAAACTGTACATAAACATGTTATCAATTATAAATGTAACTACCAATGAAATATGTAACATTAAATACTCACATGCAGCCTTTGGACAATTCACTCTAAAAAAATGATGGTTTCCCCAAAGTATTCTGTCACCATGCTGTAGCTGTGTTTTTTCTGTTACAGGCTGGCCATTAACAAATGAACGAGCATTTGAAAGAGGTTCCATAAAAAGACCTCCATCTTCAATCATAATGATGCAATGCTCTGGCTGAATACCTAACCCTGAGAGCTGGATATCTTGTTCTGATGTTGCACCTCTGCTGCCGATTAAAGTGCGCTCCTGTAATAAATACGGTTACAGAGAGATGTAAAACGTGCTTGCTGCAACATTTACATGACTTTAGAAACATATTCTGTATCTGACTCTCTAAAAATATGTATTTGACATTGTTTTAAGTAAATGGAAGCATAACAATACAGTGAATCAATTAACAAACTCAAATTCATAAATTTATATACAGTGAGCGTGAATTCAACCAACATATTTATAGGGGCAATACCTTATATAAAAAAGGTAAGGTGAAGTTAATACTGGAGGAATTATAAGCGCATGAAAAATAATTTACAGAATATATTTATTTAAAATACTGAAAACCCAAAAACTAAAAGCACATAGTTTAGGTGATACAACTTGTTCCCCCACCCGTGTAAAATTGCTAAAAATGCACCTCCCTCAATAAAAGGGGTACAATAGGTTCTAATCACATGTATTTTGTAACTGTAATTTTGTATCATAGTTTTATGCTTGTTTACAAAGAACATGTACAAATCAACAAAATCAGTCCTCGTAGTAAAACACTCTTTAACTGTTTTCTAAAAACCATGACTGATGTAAGAGGCATGACAGATTCCAATCACATGTCATTCGTAACCGTAATGTTATATCCGAGTTTTATGATTATTTACGAAAGAACATAAGCAAATAAAAAAAAGTAAGTCCCCTTAATAAAATTCCCTCCAGCTAAATGGTTACCAAAACCCATGGCCAACATATTGAAATGTAGATCAGAGTGCCATTATCCAACATCTGTGAAGGTAAACAAAATGTCTGCCATTACTACCATAGGGACAGCTTAGATCAAATAGCACATTCCGTGCACTTTCACCAAATTAGAACGGTGTTCTATCCCTGGTTGGGTCACTTCAGCTTTTCGCATGTAGAAATTGTGACAGACAATTTTGGTTGACAGTTTTCTATAGGATCTCTCATTTCCTTCATCCCTGTATTTTACGACTCCTCTATACAATAGTTTGTTACTAACTTCTTTATCGCTAAATCAGTATACAGAATACATAAAAGTAAGATAATATGTAATTTACAGGCATCCCCCGAGTTATGTAACCTGCGACTTATGTAAATTTAGGGATATGTAAAAAATTTCCGATGGTTATAAAAAATATCTTAACTAATATATTACCACACAATGTTTTTCTAACTTCACCACGACACCATTCAATAGCAGATCTCTCTCTCGCACTTAACAGGATTTGCGAATGTACCTTCTCTAGGTCCACATGGCGAGACTGGAAGCGAGGCACGCTGTGAAGTAGCTGGCCTCACCAATCCCTAATGTGGACGGTTATCAATTTTCTTTTTCTTATTATATAATATATAGTATTTAAACTAAGTTCCCATCGAAGCTTGATATGGCAGATGACATGCCAAAATGCATAAAAGAGCCTCTGAGATTTTAAGGTAATTATTGAGCCATAAATATAGTGTTAAAACATGTAAAAGTTTAAAGTGGTGAGATTAAAAGCCCACAAAAGGTTAGGTAGTACTGTTGCCCGGCTTGCCAACAGAGTGTCGATCTGTTGCCTGTGAGTTAAAGTGAATGTTCTTTATTTAAAATTCAAGCACCACCAGTGAATGTACTTGCCCCTTAATGTCTGTAAGGGTTCCCATTCTGAAGAATCAGCATATCTCTAATGTTTTTTGAGGGAGCACAAGTCAGAGCTCCAGCTATTGTAACAGTTTAGTGTTTTGAATGTATCAGGTTCGTGGCAGTCATTCCAGTTTATAGGGCAATAGTGATAATCATTGTTTTTGTAAGTTTGTTTGAGGTAGGTCATGTTGGGTGTCTACTTACAGCTGATTGAATTTGCTGCATTTTTTGTCTTTTGTAATTTTCTCTTAAACTTGTGTGTAAAGAAGTTATGTAGAATTTTAATGTTTGTTGAGTCAATGCAGTCAGTAGGGTTTCCTTCCTTTCTTTTTTGTCTAGCCGAGTATGGCTAACCCAGGTTGTTCCAGGGCAGGAAACTACGTCACTCGGCCAAGTGCAATATTTGTTTATTATTTCCAGCCATTTCAGATATAAGATAAAATTTTTGTAAACTGTATTGTTCACGTTAGCCTTGCCGTTATCATTTTGTAAAGCTTTAGTCCTCTGTAATTTTAATTTAGTATATTCTGGATTAAAGAGAGTTTCCGGAAATACTATGAACAGTGGCGCCCTCGCACTAGCTGGCGAGGCACGACGGCGGCCATTGCTCAGCCCCAGTCTCTCGGCGACCGTCAAGGTGTAAGGATGTAGAGAAGAAGAGCTCGCGATCGGCTAGCCATGATGCTAGCGTGGGTTGTAGCACACCGCGTGGGCCGAGTTAGAGCCGAGTAAAGTTCTACTAGTCAATCCAGCTTAATTTTATCCATCTGTTCTTGTAAGGTGAAGGGTAGTGCTGTGATAGCATCGGGTTATTATGAGGAAAGCGTGCGATGTAGTCGTTTTCTCTTTCGTTTCGTAAAGTTATAATTCAAGGTGGTGAGCTAAAGTAAACTCCATGCGCGGGCCGTAATGTGGGTAAATCATAGCTGTTAAGGAAACTCTCTTTCGTAATGTAATTTCTATAATGCTGGAACTGACTGCCACGTGTTAAATTAAGTATCACAGCTGTAAGCCATCAGTCTCGGTAAATAAATGTTTGTAGTTTCACCACTAAGTCGATCTCGTCTCATTTTCATTGTCGAACCCACCCCATATCTGAGAGTAAAGAGTCTTGTTCTATCGACGGCGTGGTTGATGTAAGGACACTTCGAGGACCTGAGCAGCGAGGTAGATGTGTAAGAAAGTTTATAAAACTGGTACCATCACAACGCGAATGCCACTATCTGCACACTGCACTAGCCTTGAATTTGTGTGTGATCTTGAGTGTGGAGTGGCAGATACTGCAGTAGTGCTTGTTATCTTGTGTTGTATGGAAGTACCAGGCAATAATGTTACTGAAATGTAGGAACGAAAGTTCCGAGAAGGCTGTAAAAACCGGGCTGCAATAAGATTAGCTAAATATAATTATGAAAGAAAGATAGAGATAGAAAACAGACAGAGAAAGAGAGAAAAGAGATGAACAGAAAGGAAAGCGTGAAAGAGAGAAAAAAAGAGAAAGGGGTGTTGCCATACACATTTTTCTTTCGGAAAGTACTCTAATAACAAAGAGACTTTTAAAATGTTTCTTAATAAGCATAACTATTTGTTCATTCTTTCTACTCGAGAGCTGCAAAATACGGTTCTCTTCGTTTGTCGGAACCACTAGTAGCAGCAACGTTGAGCGCTAAATCTGTCATACTTCTGCGATCTCGTACACTGCTTCACACACTTTCAAGTAAAGCTTTCTTGTTTTGAAAGATATGTCAGGGCCAAACCGGACATGTTTTTCTTGTCTATGTATACTGGATCGTTATAGGGCCTCTTGATTTTGATATAGTTTGATGCCTGGAATCTATGACTATTTACATCCTATAAATAAATGAATGTATTTAAAACTCAAAAATCATGATTTTAACTGTTTAGACAGCTGTACGCATTTAATGCCTAACAAAAAAATGTTTGGTTGACTATACTGCAACAAAAAATAGCCCAGAAATATTTGTCAGAACTTAACATGCAATTCCCTACACCCTCATGCACGGGAAGCCTAGCTTCTTTTTAACCAATTTTCGTAATTCTTCATAAGAAACTTTGTTTTTATAGTAAATGTCACATTATTTTGCAAAATTTCATATAAAAATCAATACACAATTTTTCCCACCTCTACTCATCAGCTTGTTGACCCACTTCATCAATCTTAAGTACATGTAACAAACTACAGTTTGCCACCATGCCTGGAGGTCAGAGAGGATTGGTTTGGAGACTGTGAGGTTGAATTAAATGATTGCAGTGCTGTGGGTGTGGTTAGAATGGTCTCTGGGCGCCACTTAGCGTTATGCCTGGCTAGGACGGTGGCGGTGGTGGTGACTCAGGGTCGCGTATTGTTCGGCTAGCATGCCTCTCCTCCCTGCGGTGATGTTGGCTGGTTGGTCAGGTTGAGGCAGCACTCGGAGAAAGCCAGCTCTCTCATCTCGTGGACTATTCGGGCTGTCCACACATGGCCCCTTGCCCTAGGACCGTAACTTGGTCAGCTCTTTAATCCCTAGTGAAATGACTGTACACAATATACTTACTTACTTGGTTGCATGGTGATTTATTTATACTGATGTACAACACTTGGTGATATACTTGCAATACACACACATGGTCTCGGCACTCTTATAATTAGGGGGCTTAAAACTGTTGAAACTTACGCGGCACATAGGCCTAAAATTAAATGAGCACAATACAAAAGTGGTTGCTAGCTGTGAGCTAGTTGACAAAAAAAACCTCAGGAGTCGGCCAGTACCGAAAAAGTAATCTCCCGGCCCGAAAGCGCAGGCGTGGAGATAAAGTTGAAAGATGTTGGCGTTAAGTGTACAAATAAAAAAAAAACAGATAAATGAAGAAGATAGTAACAAGTGATGAATAAAATATTACGTGAACAGAATTACAATTGTATGACTTGCAAAAGTTGAATTCCTCTCCGGGACGTACGTCATACCACGTGGCCTGTCGATGATGAACTGGGGCGAGACATCGGCCACGGCTGCCAGCCAAGGAGTTCTTTGTCCCATTATTCGGTTTGAAATGAAGATGAGGTGATACAAATTAAAACCATTTGTGTGGATGAGTGTTGAATAATTATTGACAGTGATTGGAACATATCCATAATGTAACACTTCAGAGAAATAATTAAACATACTGAAAATAAAATACCCTTCAAATAGTTACGTGACGTGACTTAAAATTAACATAATACCTTTTCTTATAATATAGTGTGACCATTGCCGTTGTTGATTACAATAACAGAGTTCTTAATTAATTTTGAAATGTATAAAATAAATGTTTCAGTCTTTGCATGTCCATTGTTGTTATGTTGGTTTGGTGATGGGCAGGTGGCATGACGTCACGTGCGTGGCGGTAATTTAAATTCTGGTGTGATGCCATGGTTTGTTTACGTTGCACAACCTAACATTTACCTTTAAACTACAATGAATTTAATATTACACTTGAAACTAAACACTGTGGTTACTTGAGATGAAGTAGGTGGAGAGTGACAACACAAACGAAGGAATTGGCCTAAGAGAGGCCTGGTAGCTGACAAGTTATACTAGTTATCGCCTTGAATAACATTGTCACTAATGTAAACCCCTCATGCTTGAATTTATATACTTTAGCAAAGTGATTAAATTTATTACAAATATTGCACCTTTTACATTATGCTGGACATCTAGATATATCAGGTACGTGATAACCACACCTTGAACATAGACCAACATTTCCGATTTTGCCACTAAACAGGAGAAGCTCTCTTCAAATACTACTGGTTTGCACTTCAAACTGCAAACTGCTGAATCTTCTTAAGGTGAGCAAAATTTTAAGACTGGATTTGTATATTCTTTGTTGAAATTTGTTTAAAAGTATCTCCAAAATTTAAAATTTATTTCACAACATCCCGACTACTGTTTAACACAGACTCATCTTGTACTTTTGTTATCTCAGTTATCCTTAGCATTATTTTTGCATCTTGCACACTAACATGGCCATTTTAAAGCAACTTCTATTTAGTTTCATCAACAATGGTACCCAACACTAATTTGTAAAAGAACAAGTTCACCTCTGCACTGGAATTCAAATATTGTTAATATAATTTTAACATTCTTTAAAAACTAGTCATTCCACTCACCCTGTTGCTGAAACCATAGATAAAAAGGAACCTTGCATGAAGAATATTCTTCATTGGATTATCCTAGAAAAATCGAAAACTGTTCAATAGCATACTGAACAGTATTCTCCTTACTGCCAAAGATGAATATTTTATACACTGTTATAGATTCTTCACCAATTAAATTCAATAAGATGGGAATCTTCCTTTCTTCCGACACAATTTTATATGAATTCGCTGTATAGCAAATTTCAAAAGCTTTTATAATATACAGATCACCAGCTACTGTAGTCTTGTATATCACTTGAACTGACCATATTTACTGTGTCTACCTCTACAGAACACGTACATATGACCAAGTCCAAACAGCAAAAAATAATGTTCATTACGAAATGTATGATAGAAAACCAAATGACATGTAGAAACTGGGAAATCCATTTCTTTTGTCATTATTATTTTTCGCTAAAATTACATTCAAAGTGGGATGGGTTTTATGAATCAAAAGAGTATAAACATTTGGCCGTGATGACAACTAAAGGTACGATCCCTCATTTCTTTCTACTTTTGTGAAACATATTTTTTAAGCGAGAGCAGAACATCTTCCAGTATTGTTTAAAATTGTGTTCGTACAAATATATTGCTCTCCTTTCAAGACAAACACGTAAAGTTGAGGCTGAACTGAATTATTGTCTATGAACTAATTAGTGAAAATCAGGTAATATTTTGTCTTCACAAAAAATAAGACAAGATGCAATAAAAACCCAGCAAACCAACTAGGTAACAGATTTTTATAACATTTCTTTTAAGTAAATTTAATATTGATGTATTTTTAATAAACAACAATAATAACTACCACACTAAAAGCAAAAATTATAAATCATGGCCTTATATTTTTTAGGGAAATTGTTTGGCCTTTCCTCTTTGGTTTCAACTTTGCAGGTTAGTTGAAGGGTGCCATATTACTTTTGTTTCTACCCAAGTTGGTTCACAGGATTCCCTGTACAATTCCCATACATTCCCGTACACTAATGAAAAAATTAATGTATATTTACAGCTTGCACTATCGTATACAAGGCTAATTATAACGTGAAAGAATCTTGCACAAATTAAACAGTAAAAAAAACTTAGATTTAAAGAAAATTACTGTCACACATACAGAATACGTACACATATTTATGTCACTAAAAGTAAGTTTATTTTTTAATTTCTTTACTGCAGTCTCCAATTTTGCCATCGACATAAAAATATCCAATAATATCAAACACAATTTGTTGATTATATTAACGTATCACTATCTTAAACTAAATACCACTTACAGACTTGCTGCCTACAAAATAACTATCTGCAGCTACATAAATAACTGAAAACGTATTACATTATCTCAACATTTAAAAGACAAGAAACGATAATTCACTACAAAACTCAAAACTAACGTCTGTACAAAGTATTACAGAATAAATGAAGTCATTTCCGCAGCACATTCACTCTATCATTTATGATTATTACAGCTCACTCTGCATCCTGCAGCAATTTGCACTTCTTTGCTTCCAATTCTCGGAGCTCAGCAGTAACATGCTTTTTGTTTTCCATTAGCTTCAAAGCTTCTGCATTAGCTTCACATTGTTCTTTAAGTGCTTCACAATATCTTGAATGGACATTCCTCAATGAATGAAGCAACTATTTAGGCAATTCAATCCATCTGTCCTCCCTCCTTGGTGACACAGTCAAAAATACGGCGCTGTGCAATAAGTGAATATTCTTTTAAATTTTCTTTGTTTATAGAAAACCACTTTCTACACTGGTATTGCCATGTGATATAATCAAGAGATGTTTCACAACTTTGATACAGTTTTCATACTCCTTCCCATTTATTAGCTCGTGTCTACTTCGGTCTCTGATCTTGAATACAATTTAATCAGTTCTGTGACATGTTGTTGCGAGCCGAGAGTCTTATACTCTCTGTCAGCCCTTTCTACAGTGCTAGCAAGGAGAAGGTTGGCTTTAAGAACAATGTCCTGGGTAGTTGTAAGCTGCTTCTCACAGCCCTCCTTCGAAGACATGTAACATGGGTTCAAACAGGCAAGTCCTTTAGTGAGAGGATATTTTAAGGGAGATTTAGCCATAAGCTAAGCCACAAAATACTGCAAAGCAATGCAATAATTTTTACAAAAACACAAGATGTCCTTTTCAGAGACCTCGCATTTAGCAAGAGCTGATCGAGTACCATATCCAAGGTCGACATGCGTAAAATACTTTAATGATATAAATTATGTGCTAAAATTCTCCTTTTGAACATCAAATTTATGGAATGCTGTGCTCTCAATAATATCTTTCTTCACAATTTTAGACATTGCAGTTTTTACTATAACAGTCAAACTGTCCTACAGGCAGTAGAGGTTTGTGCTATTGGGCTGCAGCGCTGCAGCCTTCTCCGATTATTTAGAAATTACAGCAAACAATTTTCATTTTCACAGTTGGTGTTATAGAAGATAATTCGTAATGTCATTTTTTGAACTACCTACTTGTCAAAACAGTCAGCCGATCACGAAGTCTGAGAAATGCGAGAAAGTTTTTAAGATTTAATTGTGTGCACGTTTCTTGCCTCGGGGGGTCTTAGCTAGGCAGGGCTGTGTGGCGAGCAGCCCGTCTGAACTTATTGCATATGCGCAGAGCGTGCCCCTGTCTGGCGAACCCTGGAAGAAGGGGTGCGGGTGTGTCTGGTATATGGTGAGCACAGGCTGCCAGGTTTGCAGCCCACACAGTGTGTCACACTACAGTGCACCAACGACAGACGGGGCAGTGGTGGTCGGGGGGTCAGACCTCTCGCCTCCCACCAAGGCGATCCGGGTTCGATTCCCGGCAAGATCGGTCGCCTGATTTTCCCACGTGGGAATCGTGGCGGACGATGCCATCGTTCGGCGGGTTTTCTCGGGAATCTGCAGTTTTCCCTGCACATTCATTCTGGTGCTGCTTCATGCTCACCTTGTGTCACCCCTTACCAGCGCTAAAGACCTCGATGTTAAGTGCTGACCAAAATCTCTCACTCACTCGCCAACGACACACATATCATGTCACTCAACTTGCTCGTTTCGCGACATCAATGTACTAAATTGTACCAAAATTTTATGACTTGTCCTACACAATGTGGCCCTTCCTACAAACTTTTCATATTTTTTGTATGCAACTTAGTTAATATGTAAAAAATGCTAATACTGTAACTACATTTCTGCACAAAACCCAGCTGAAACACACCTTTAAAAAATCTGGTCTAAAGTAGCATGTTTCTACATATATGTAATTTTTAAACATATTACGCCAAAAATAATAATTTATTTATAATATTCTGCAATAAAAAAGCCTCAAATTGTAACAGTTTTCTCAAAGCAAAATGTTAAGTTTTAGATGTTGCTATTTCATGCCTAGATGCTTCAGTAAACATTTTTGCAGCCTAGAATTTATTTCACACGAATTATAATGTACCTCATAACAAACAATAAATTAATATCAACTTAAAAATACAATTTTAAAACAGAAGTGACATTGTTATTAATTTTTAAAGAACATACTTTATAGCCAAACACTTGACCGAACCATATGGCAAAAAAGTATAATATTTAACACATAGGCGAAAATTTAAAACTTGATTTTCTGTCCAGCCACGGCCATAACAATTTATCAAAAATAAAGGTTATTTTTAACTGGAAGTCCTATTCAAATACCTTCAAAATTTGTCTTATTTCTGATTCCGCAATAGACAAGACAGAAAGAAAGCCACAAACAAATTTACCCTCCATATACATGAGTATTTCGTAATAGGGGGAGTTACCATTAGAATTTACCATTCTATATCTATTATTTCACTGACTATTGAGATATTTAGGCAGCTTTTAACATTTTAGCTCTTACAAGTTATTTTCATTTGTTTCTGTATATTTTTATTATATATGAATACCATTTTTACATTCATTAAAGTCATTTGCTTATGTTCAATTGTCAGGACATTTTTAAATTTATGTACCTTTTAAACTGAAGTGCTGTAAGCTTGGCTGATGTCACTAGAATTTGTTGCAGATAACAAAACTGGTGTTGTGTTCAGTTTTTATACATAAATTAAAACAAATTCGGCTGTTGGGAAGCCAGTTAATTGAACTTGTCCTATAAGAATGTTTCTAGAACAATAAAGATAACAGCACCTTGTTTAAAACTCTGCCCACTGTTATCACAACCAGCTACTAAAAGGCCATGGAGCTCTACTGAGGAGAATAAACAGCTGTCTCATACTAGCCTACATGGGCAAGCAGGTGCACACATGGTACACAGGCAGCATCCATCACAGCATAATTATGATAAGATAGGGAAGGGCCATGTGCATACTAAACTACTCAGCACATATAAAATGTAAAACACCTGTATCCTTCTCGTGTTTTGGTTAAACGAAAGAGAACCAAAATGGTGCAGAAAACAACATAAATGATGTTATTCTGAATCTACAAATAAATAAATTGAAACATTAGCACTCTTAAACATTAGTGATGTTACTCCAAAAGACGTAAAGCAGAGGTGCCACCTATATACCAACGCTTTCAATAGTAATATTGCGAAAAATTCATAGTTTTCACTAGTTTTATGTAGCGAACATATTATCTTAAGCCTGTGCTACAATGACCATAAATTAGAAGTATAAAAATAACGACGAACACACAGTAAGAAATTGACAGCTTTCTTTCTCTCTTGCAGTCTTACGGCATCTAGCCAGGGGTACGGTGTGTTGTAGCACGCACCATTAAAAAGTGTATGTTCAATTTGTACTGTTATTTCTTACAACGATTGTAGCACTGCCTTTACAAGTGTATACACAATCAAATTACGTGTTCAACGGTAACTTTGGCATTTGTTGTTGGATCTACAGCATCACTAATAATTTTTTTTTCTCCTCAAAATTTCTAACTTCAAAAATGCTTTACGTTTCTTACAGTAAATATGACTGCGGTATCTTTGCCACAGTATTTACACTGAAGTCACAAAGTACGTGTTGTTCAGATACATTTGAAGCATTTAATCACATCCACAACTGGAAATATTCTGAATGATACTTGTATGGACATTTCATTTTCCATAGCCAAGCACAACTCGATTCGACTGCATGAGTCAACATAAACAACTAATTGCTAGGTCAGAAGTCTGCGGCCACGCCCAAAGTAATATGAACAACCAATTTCACGAGATAGATTTCTTAACGCATACAAACACCTTCCGACACATGCCGCACAAAGTTGAAACAAACTAGTTTCTAATATGCTACCATTGCCTAGATACTGCTTCGGCAAAAAAAAAAGAGGGGGAAACAAAAACCAGTCTGTGTGTTGGAGCGTGAGAAAAGAAATAGCACATTAAAACGATCCACACACCTACGGATCAATTTATTTATTCAAAAATTTTAGATTCCGTAGTATTTTGTAGACAACCGTAAAATCATAGTAAGGCCAGATTATTTGTATAAATTAAGGAAAATTTTTAGTATTTGGCCCCTCTGCATAAAGTGGTTCAACATGAATTGAAGAATTACTGTATTAATATCTAATATACGTAAGAAAAATCTTTCCCAAATATTACCCGCACCTGATTAAAAAATCTGCAACACTATAAAATAAAAGTTACAATCATATCACAGGAAGTGAAGGAAACAAGCCACAAGAGGGCAACATGCAACACATTAGTGAAAATGACTGTACAAAGGTAGGAGGCATGGAGACCCCAACTGCTGGCTAGGTTAAACTCTTTATCAGTGGGGCTGTGTAGTTGCCAGTAATGCAAAACATGTAAGGCACACGCACGGAATCATACACCTGGTATGGCATGGCAGACTAATGGCAAACCAACGCCGCTCACCGTTTTTAATATTTTTTTAAACAAAGAGAGGGTATTATATGCCCATCGCCTATCGGGTATCACAATTGCCTCAGAAAAAATTTGCCTACCAAATGTAACCATTATTATATTTTTAAAAAAGTGTCTGTTTTATGCCAGTGACAAACACGAACTTCCAGTAAAAAAACACACCAACACTTGTTTTTAAGGGAGAATCGAAGTAGAGTATTTTGGTAACTATGACTACAAGGCAACTAAGAAAAATTTCTCGGTAACCATAGTTTCCCATAGTAGTGAGGCTCAACTGTATACATTTAATATATACTTACGTGTTACATAATTCCCAATATATCTTTAGTTAAACTCAAGCTACATTCAAAAACTGTTATTGATTTAAATTTTATTTATGGTATTGTGCTACACAAGTACTTGCTCGTATTTCAATTAATTAAATTTCTCACACACCTCAGATGCATGAATTATGGGCAGTTCAGTATTGCTGGGAGGTTAGTCGTGCATCATTGTTTTTGCTACGTTACGAAAGAAAGTCACTGGGTGTTTCACGCTGCCCTATTCAGCGAGGTGACCTGACGAGCATCGAAGTGATTGATTTAAAGATAGTCAATACAAAAATATGTTAACTCAAATCATAGTCATATGTATGTAAACACTATTAATGGGGTAGGAAACTACAGACACTGAAATATTAAAATATCAATAATCACAATAATTATTTTTAAAAAAAATTTAATACATAGATTTCTATTAGAAAAGGATACTGTTCATTTGTAAATTTCTGGTGAAACAGAAAACTCAATACATTACTTAATACTACTTACTTTTAAATAATATACCAATAGCTCGTTGAGAGATGGATCTGCATTTAAATTAACCAAGTAATACTTATTTTTCTCAACTTTTATGCCAGATGCTTGCACACTAATACCCATCTTCTCTAACGCTTGCTGCCTTTCTTGCTGCAAACGTTCTGAAAAAAAAAAAAAAACAGGAATCTTAAAAAATTTTGATATCATGATTTTATTGGCATGAATTACAATAGTTTTACAAAAACATACTTATACAAGACGTGTCTGTAAAGCAAGTACCGTTCTACCGGCATCGCAATGCTAGTGTCGCTGTTCCGAGCATGTGCACATGTCTATATAGGTCATTATTCATCCACTGACGCCATAACAGACTGATCGTGTAATATTTACAATTGTTTCTGATCCAGCAGACTGGGAAGAGCATTCCATAACACGGTTTCTTAACGAAAGGAATGTTAAGCCAGCTGAAATTATCGTCAACTGGTAGAGGTTTATAATTAAAATGTAATGACAGAGGGAATGATGCGAAAATGGGTTAGACAATTCAATGATGGACTGTCCAATGTTCATGACGCAGTACGAAGCGAGTGGCCTTTATTTTCACAGATGGTTTGGTTGAACAAGTGAATGAGGCAATTCGTGAAAACAGGCTGTTCACAATACAAGCGCTTTGTAGCTTGTTTTCCCAAATTTCAAAAACTGTTTCGTACGAGATTGTCACACAGCTTTTACGCTATTGCAAACTGTGTTCCTGTTGAGTTCCGAAGAAGCTTACTGATTTCCACAAAACTAAGCGATTTGGCAGTGCTTTTACATTTATTACTCGATACAGTGATGAGGAAGATAGTAACCGGTGAAGAAACTTGTGTTTGTCATCTCACTTCAGAATCAAAACAACAGTCGATGGAGTGGAGGCACATAGAATCAAACAACAGTCAATGGAGTGGAGGCACACAGAATCCTCCAGACGACAAAAATTCAAGACATTTTCAGCACAAAAATTCATGTGCACTCTGTTCTGAAACAGACTGGGCATTCTGCTTGCTGAGTTCCTTCCCAAAGGTGCAACCACATTGAGAAATCTTTGACGTGCAAATCAAAACAAAAGGCGTGGAATGCTCAGTCAAGGCACTGTGTTGCTTCATGACAATGCACTTCCCAATGCTGCTGGTGTCACATAAAACATTATTCAACAATTTGGTTGGGAGTAGTTCCCACACCCACAGTACAGCCCCAATTTGGCACATCCTGACTACTACATGTTCTTGAATGCGAAGTACAAGTTAAGAGGAAGGCACTTTGACATCAATGACGACCTGAAAAACGGCGTTCAGCAGTGGCTGTCTTCACTTGCAGCATCTTTCTTTGAAGAGGGTATATAAAAATTGATACCTAGTTATGACAAATGCCTAAACAATGGTGTCAACTAAATATCAAAAATATTGTTACAGAATGCACTTTCATGTACAAATAAATATTATTGTGAATAAAATTACTTTATGCCTTTTGTTTTAACAAACCAGTACTTACTTTCCAGACATGCCTCGTGTGACTGTTATTTAAGCTATGCCATAAATTTAACAAAAACACAACAAGTAAGTATTTATTTCAAGTAATTTTTGTACTGTAAAAGAACAACATTTTCTGCATAAAATAACATAAACAAGATTCGGTGCGAAACCATCTTCCTAGAAACAGTACTAGAAATATACAGAACAGTGTAGTTAATTATATAACACAACCTTACAATAATATAAAATGAGGCCTGTTTCAAACATGAGACAACTATAACTTGTGTAATGCCAATGCACATCAAACTGCACCTACCCATAAAACAGGTAATACAAATCAACTCAAGATGTGAATAAACCAAAAAGGTACTGCAATAATGTTGGTGAAGCCTAAAAACATATCAAGAACATTAAAAATAACATTCATCGTAAATGGAAAATAACATGACCAACTTGTTGTCAGGTAAAAATTTATCTGGAAAAACAATTCTTCTCATGCTCAATGATTTGAGATTAAACTATTAACAATAAATCACAATCACACACAAACATAGCACTTTCCTCTAGAATTAAAATGTGATTCCTAATTTAATGTAAATAATCATTTGCACTGCTACATTCTTAATAACAATTTTTAATTATCAATACGATTTATTCAGACAATCATCTACTTATAAGTGTCAATACTCAACAATGCTGATGTACAGCTACATAAGTGCCTTCTTATTGAAAGCAGTGAAATTTAGACCATGGTTACAGCCATTATGACTATTTCTTATAGAAGAGCACAGGTGAAAAATGTATTTATATCAGATGTGCATTCAATGGTGAAGGTAACGAAACATAGCCACTAAGTCTCTCCCTCCCTCCATCTCTCTTACCCTCCATCTTTTTTACCTCTCCCTTTTTCCCTCCGTCACTCTCTTTCCCTCCATCTCTCTCTTTCCCTCCATCTCTCTCTTTCCCGCCATCTCTCTTTTTCTCTCCATCTCTCTCTCCCTCCACCTCTCTCTCTCCCTCCACCTCTCTCTCTCCCTCCACCTCTCTCTCCCTCTGCCCCTCTCTTTCCCCCTCTGTCTCACTCCCTCTATCCCTTTCTTCCCCTCCATCTCTCTCTGTCACTCAATCTGTCACTCAATCCGTGTCTCTCTCCATGTCTCTCTCCGTGTCTCTCTCCGTGTCTCTCTCCGTGTCTCTCTCCGTGTCTCTCTCCGTGTCTCTCTCCGTGTCTCTCTCCGTGTCTCTCTCCGTGTCTCTCTCCGTGTCTCTCTCCGTGTCTCTCTCCGTGTCTCTCTCCGT
>PNEQ01002973.1:127187-156914 GCA_003012365.1 Medauroidea extradentata | reverse complement strand
CAGCTGCATGCATAAGGTTTGTGAGGAATTTTGACATTAACGTACACTTTCACAATGCTGACTCATGAACATATGTTTTACATGATATAAGTAAGGAAGAGAATGGATGAAAAGTTTTACTTGAAGACTTGAAATACTTTTAATACTAATTTTAATGACCAGTGGTTGCCTTAAGCAATGGTGTAATTAAGGGGGAGGAAAGGGCGACCACCCTCACCCTATGAACATGTGCAGTATTTTTTTTACATGGTTAAAATTAATACAGGGAAAAAACATTTATACTGATAAGTGCTTGTAAATAATTCAACACCGTGTACGTATGGGCTCGTACTTGCATTTGTGTATACATTTATATAATATACCTGTTTCATGTGAATAATGTTTTAAGCCTATATTTATTTTTTGCTGCAAACTTTTTGTCTGGTAATGATAAACTAACAATTTACTGACATCGGACGTATAACAGCTATGTTCTAGCACTGCAACGCCTGAAAAGAAATACTGCAAAATTTAATATTATTACACAACTTTTTCCCATCTCTCAAGCTTCATTTTATATAAGAGAGAACTATTCTTGCTAACTGTGTGCTGCATTGGCTGGAAAAAATTTCCTGTTTTTTTTTTTTTTCCCCACTTTTGTTTAAACTCCCTTTCAACCCTTTCACAGCAGAAGGATGGATGGGTCAGGCTGAAAATGAATGGTCAAGGCACGTTCACCCTATCATAAATAACAGCATACAGCCAGGGGGCAAGTACTAACTACGACACCATGTCTTCACATAATCTCAGTCACTAATTCGCAATGAATAAGTGATGGTTTCAAGTTCTACATTATGAAGTGTATTTACGTCATGTTTTACGACTGAATACACGAATCCCTCACTTAGCGCGACTAATTCATTCCAGAAAATGCACGCGCAAATTGAAATCGCGCAATCTGAAGAATTGTTTATAATGTAAACATTGGGCGATTTATTTTAAGGGATTCAAATCGCAGACATATCGACTTTTTACATCATGTATTATTCAAACACCATAAAATAAACCGGAAAAAGGAATTAATCAATTAATAACTTACCTCAATTATATTAAATGCGATGGTTTGTATTGAAAACGTAAGCATCCAGCTGTGGGTCAGCCGGTCGGCTGCATGCGCGGTGCGCGCGGGCCCCAAGGCCATTAACCTTGAAAACATGTGACTTACTTCCGCTCGCCTTTGTGCGCCTCGCTTCAGAAGCAGTGTTATTATTCTTTCCCAAACACTCGCAAAAAATAAAAACTCACCTCTAAACTGCATTTTTTTCAAGCTTTTATAACTCTTAAAAATTAACACAGAGAAACCATAACATAAACACTTGCTTTAAGATGTTAACACAAGTTTTCAAAAAAAAAAAAATAGCACACACTATTCACGTAACTTTTGCAGTAAAAATTAATTTAACTTTACAATTTAGAATGGCCTAAACACTTTCTTGACTATTGCCAGCACAGTCACTATTTGTTGTTTTAAAAAATGTGTCCAGCTTAATTTGTTTTGGTTTTTTTTTGCTGTAACAAATTCCTATAAACTTCACACTCTCGCTTTATTCCTTGAATAACAGCAGCTCTTCTTTCTTCGTTCGGATCATTTTCATCCAGGACAGAAAATGCCTCATTTATCAAACACAAAAATTTTGAAACGTCTTTTTTTTCGAACTCTCTTCTGGGTTCAATTTTCTCTTCCTCTTGTGGCACAGAACACTGTTCTTCGTCATTTTCAATGATTTCTTCAGCTGTTAACTCGACGGAATGAGAGTCTAACAGCTGTTGAACACCATTAGAATCAAGTTCATCAAATCCAAGATCGTGCCCCATGGCTACAATATCAACCATCACCTCTTCTAAATGACTGTCGGCAGGTTCAAATCCCTTGAACTCTTCTGTAAAAAACGGGCATAATTTCTTCCACACGCCACGAAGACTGGACTCAGTTATCTCATCCCAACTCACTGCAATGTTGTCGATCGCATGTTTGATGTTGTACGACTTCCAGAATTCTTTGATCGTCGGTTTCTCATCGCCGTCTGTTGCCAAGATAAGTTGTCTAAATGTCCGTCGGAGATAGTATGCTTTCAAAGTAGAAATAATCCCCTGATCCATGGGCTGCAACAATGATGTGTTCTTCGGTAAAAATACAACCTTTATGTTGTCAAACATGTGTTCCAGTTCCGTCGGATGGCCAGGCACATTATCCAAAATTAATAAGGCCTTGTTGTCAAGATTGTGAGCCTTGTACGCAGTTACTTCCGGTACAAAATAATTGCGAAACCAGTCGCTGAAAATAACCATTGTAATCCACCCTTTGCGATTTGCTTTCCAAATAACAGGTAAATGGCTTTTGGAGAATCCTTTTAGTGCTCTTGGATTTTCTGAATGGTATACCATGAGAGGCTTTAATTTATGGTCGCCAGCTGCGTTGCTACCAACTAAAAGTGTAAAACTGTCTTTTGCAATTTTGAATCCCGGGGCTGATTTCTCTTCTTTTGAAATGTACGTCCTATCGAGCATTTTCTTCCAATAAAGGCCAGTTTCATCGGCGTTGTAAACCTGTTGCGGACTGAACCCTCCTTCCGCGATGATATCTTCAATAATAACTGGGAAGTTTGTAGCTGCGTTTTCATCTGCGCTTGCCGCTTCGCCTTTCTTCTTTATTGAATGCAAATTGTATCTGTCTACAAACTTTTCGAACCATCCATTAATTGCGGTAAAAGTCTTGTCACTTTCCGGATATTTTCATTTTAATATTTATCAAATATTAACAATGCCTTTTCGCGTATCACAGCTTGGTTGACACCTGTTCTGTCTCGCCCGTGATATTTTTCGTTACACCATTCATTTAATAATCTTTCCATATGAATCATCTGTTCACTTCTGTTCCTGTATCTAATGCCAAAAATGTTTCCACTAGAGCCAACTGCATCGGACTTGCACAAACTTTCGATACTGTTCCTATACTTTACGATTGTTCGCACAGTTGATTCACTTAAATCTAAAAAACGGCCGATGTACGTATGTCCTTCACGAGCATCGACTCGCCGTAACACTTCCAGTTTAGTTTCGAGCGATATCGTTTAGCGTTTCTTCACTGAAAGGCTGGAACACGCCGAAGTAGCACTACGCTTGGAAGCCATGGTGATACTAACGGTTAGGTCGCCGCGCACCAGTGTTGCCAGGTCCTTTACAATGAAATATTGTTTTCAGAACTTAAAATTATCGTTTTTCGAGAGAATTATGGTACATATTTAATTTTTTTAAACTATTGATTTTAAAAAATTCAACAGTTCAAAACCAAATAGTATATTAAATTAAACTGTAAAAATTCTAACTATTCGAATTAGATACACATTTAAAAAAATTAAAAACAGTCAATATTACTTTTTTGAAGGATTATCTGCAGTCTCCTTTATTCATGCAATTTTCTCTCATAATGTTATTGGATACCCTGCTGCCATGATGTTTTGAATCTAATTATGGTTTAAAATACTTTAACTTAAATTAATAATATATTAAGAACTCATAGTTTCAAACCAGTTCTTGAGTTCCGCTTAGACTTTTTACTAATGTCCGGTCGTAAACCAATGTGTCTTTCTTTCCGTATACCCGCATCCTCCACCGTAAGGCATGTGCATAAAAAGTGTGTAAAGTAATTACTCACCAAAAATAGCCATGCAATCCATTTGCCCATCAGTGGAATTAAAACAAAAAAAAAAACGCCAAAAATTGTTCCTTACTTTAGAATAAAAACAGTATAAGATAAACAAGCACAACCCCAACTGCGCTAACAATCACACTTTACTGCAATACGGTACCACTCTGTAGGCAGTTGCGACTATGAGAGAAATGGTGACCCAAGCTTATTGTCGTGTGAATAATCTTCTGTTTGGATCTTGAAACATGAAACAAATACCCTCTATTCATTTCAGAAGATTGCAACATATTTACTTGCAAGAAAATAATCTAATCTTTAAAAACCCTCACATGGGCCTTTGCATAGGTATAGTAATACGAGACTCGTATAGGTGAGCACTCAAAAAAGCCCTGATTAATTTCTATTTTCTGCCAGTTTATATCTTTCCGCTACATCTAAACATCAACATTACCACGTGCTTTTATTTGCATAGGCTTGTACAATGTATACATTTACGTTAACACTGCTCCGATAAATTTTAACTACAATATGTACTCATTAAATGCACGGGTGTTGAATATGTGCTATACTTGAAGTAATCTTAGTTATAAATACCTGCGAGTAAATGTCTTATAACACTGGTTTCTCTGCGTCTACTCTAACGGCTCTGTTACCGTTACGAATCTCATAAATGAATGCACAGTATATTCAAACTTTTGAATTAAAACCGTCACTAAAAACACACATGACACACGCAACTCAAGAATTCAAGTTCCGTTCAGCATCCTGTAATGAACGACGACGCACAATAAATAACCTATTTTCTCAATGTGTGAAACAGGGGAAAAAATGCTGTTTTTATTTCCAGATACTCAGGCTGGCGATCATAAAACAAAACAACTTACATTACTAATGACTTCACATAATTTATCAATGATATTCGTGAACAGTCACATTTAAAACTTTATACGTGTTTATCAGAAACCGATATTCATTACATAACGGACAAACAAACTGAATGACGCAATTCGTTTCCAAGCAGCGAAAACCTTACTCTAGTGCCATCTGTCGGTGAAATTTTAAACTATCTCTGTGGCACGAAGAGTTAGCGGCGTCTGCCAACGACAATCGACTCGGTTGCGTCGCTTTGTGCTGCCGCTAATTAAATAAAATTGTACAGTCAGCAGGTATGTCAGTAAGAACTTAAATAAATATTTTTAAGTATATTAAATACAGAGAGGTAGTTTGCAATTGATGTTGTTTCACTAATGCTGTATTCAAATAAGAAAATGCATGGAACTACATGCAGTTATTCGCTACCAACCATACAAACAATAATGTAACTGTTGTTAATGTTGACTTATATACAGTAACGGCTAGTGATTTTTATCAAAGGTTAAATCTTTAGTGCTCACTTTATTCCGAATGGCCTATAATATTATATCCATGCGATAGCAGATGTGAGGCGTAACGTAAGACTTTGCTGTAGAAACATCGCTGCGCCATTGAAGAACTAAGGTAAAAAAAATGCTTTGTTCCTCCTTTCTCCTACGAATTGACATTTTTTTCCTACTTTTCGACCTGTGCGTGAAATTATGGTACAATTAGCCATTATCGGCAAATTGGTATCGTCTATGGTACAAAGGGTGAAAATAAGGTACAAAACGATAATTATGGTACGATCTGGCAACACTGCCGCGCACTGGCCAGGCCGCGCAGCTGTTGTTTTCGAAGCCAGACAATGACGTCACGCCAGATGGCACGCGCTGCATCTGACCAGGGGTGTACAAACACAGCATCCTATGACCTTAGCGCGACAAGCATCGCGGGATATTTTCGCGCTAATTGATTTAACCTCGTGTTAGTTGAAAATTGGACTTAAAAATTAACGTCACGTTAATTAAATTCGCGCAACTTGAGGTCGTGCAAAATGAGGTATAGGTGTACTAACAAGGAAGCTAGCATACCAGTATGCATGACAAGAGCGAAAATAACTTCTTTACATACGTTTAGTAAACTGCAGAATCTAGAAAGAACAGGAGACGGCGGTGCTGGTACTGTGAAACAGGTTTGTTTTTTTTAAAATATCTTTCCACCGTGAAAGCAGTTCATAAAAGTCGTTCAAATGTAAAAAGTTCTAAAATTTAATCTGTGCGAAATAGCGTTAGTTTTGTGTATGTTACTGGTGACTGCATTACTCTTTCTAGGACAATATGCCCAGAACTGCATGTCAAAATCTAAATTTGCATGTAACGAGAACATACCTCAGCAAAAACATAATGAATTATTGTAATGCAATAATAAATCCTAAAAGGAATAAATGTCGCTGGCTATAAATACACAAAAAACAAAATTTTGAAATAAAAGTATAAGATAAAGGAATTTTACTAGGTTTTTAGAATTTAATTTTTTAAATTGCAACAATTTTTTAAATCAAGTTTACGTAAATTTGAGCGAATAGCCAGTGTGGCTCATGGAATCTAATTTCAATATAAATTGTTTTGTTTCAATAAGTCTGTTGGTTTTTGTAGCGGTATGTTCCAGTAACATGAAGATTTGGAGTGAGTGAAGAAGGCCATGATCCATCATTTCCATGGCTTTCATGGTAATTAATATCTTTGTTCTTAAACAAGAGCAGATATAGAAAAACTGTGGACATTTTTACTAGAAATTATTTTACTAAGCAATAAAATTTTTTTCGAACAAAAATGTATATAGATACTGCTAACTAGTTTATTAATGACAATTTCCATGATTAAATAATTAGCAGAAAACCATTGTAACTTAGGTCTTGAAAAAAATTGTTAACATTGTTTGTAACCAAACTGTGCAACGATTATTTGATATCAGTTTTGGTTTAGGGTTCTAAAAATTAATATCGCACAAACAGCATAAATTACGGATCGTGGCAATACAGAGTTAGTTAGACCTGGTGCATGAGCTGTGCTGCAGCGTGGTACGAAAGGTGTTATGTTAATGTGTGACTATTAAATGTGTTCCCAATACTCATATTTACAATGAGAACACACACTTCAAAATTATTTTCTATCATTTTAAATACATCTCAAAAGTTCTAAAAATTGTTTTTGACATTGCAGTAACTTAAAAAATACCAATTTTAATCGTAAAACAAAATAATGTTGCGAGACACGACTATCTGGCTGAGCTGTGTAATACACTACAGTGGCGGCAGAGCCAAGACACCCACCTTTCTACCCATTCCATAGTGCCATGACTATCTGGATGAGTGGCGAAAGAAGATACAGTGACTGCAAAGCTAAAATACCTTGTGGATTGTATTACCTCAAGTGTTGCCAAAATAACCACCTGCACGCCACGATAATGGGACAGTAGTGTAAGCCGATATAGCAGCTGCAATAACAAAGAGGTTCGGCATATACTGTGCCGCCCATGTGCGGTGGCGACCACCTGCACCCAATATCTGGTAACAGAAGAAAATATTGTGGTCTAGAGTATTCTTGTTCATGCTCTATCTTGCGGGATGATGCTTAACCCTGATGAAACACCTTTCCAGCCAGGAGGTTTGAGATTAAAGACTTGTCGAGAGAATTCAAGACTCTAGGATGAGTATATGAAAGAGAGCTGCGGCAGATGCGAGAGAGTTTTTGGAGGGCAGGTGCCTGGTGCGAGTTAAAGTGATAGTGACGAGTGGCGAGGAGTATTGGGTTGTGACATGTTCATGGGCGTCCGGCGAATTGGATCGCGGAAAGTAGTGGGAGGAAGGTGTTTCTGGGCCAAGAAAAGTTCATCGGTGCTTGTTCTTTGGGTCCACTATTGTGAGTGATTAAAGAGACTTTCTATGTACAGAGAACTTATATAGATTTATATTTTATAATCTGTATGTAAATAGTGGTTATTTGTATTGTAAATAGTAGTTATTTGTTTTGTAAATAGTAGTTTTTTGTATTGTAAATAGTAGTTATTTGTTTGAAATCTAATGTGATTAATCATTAGACACATAGGTTTTTTTATAGATACTTGTAAATAAAATTGGTTAGCTTCATAAATTTTTTTTTCTTTTATCAAAGACCTCCATCCCCAAACGTACCTAGCCCCAGCTTGTAACACTGGTGTCAGAAGTGGGATGAAGCAATTATTTAAAATTAAATTAAAAGTTTTAAAGGATGTTAACATTAAGTGTAGATGGTTAGATATTTAATCAAACTAGTTAAGTTTCATTATGTGGGAAATTTTAGGTTCTAAGTTTATGTTTACAAGAGAAATAGCTAGTGAGTTAGAGAGTTTGCGAGCCCTAATAGAGGGATAGAGTAGCCAAATAGCTAGCAAAATAAGTGGTGTAAATACTGTGCTGGGCCCGCACTCCCTTCCACAATTTATACAAGACGTGTTTTCGCCATAGACATATTGTGGACTAAGCAGAGACACAGGAGCAGACAGTGCAGCTAGCTTCACACTACACTAACGCACCCCAGTGACTATTTCAGTACTTCAAGAAAATATTGTCAAGAGAAACAATAGAAATTTTTTTTATCTACATCAGAAATTAATCAACTTACATAATATGTAATTAATTTTCTAAGCATAGAATTGTACAAAAATTATATTCAGATTTCCTTACGTAATTGCAGGTTTAACGTACATAATTATTTCATTGTAATTTTAACTCGCTACTGTTGCTCCGCCATGTTGGGCGGACTATTTCTGGGTTTATATTTGTGCTCGCTGTTTGTATATATTGTGACAGTGGAAATTTTCAAGGTTTACTTTTTTTAAGAGAGTCTTGTTTTTTTCTTCAGACGTGTTGTATAATTTGATGTTTTACGTCTTTTTGTAGAGTTACCGTGTTAACATTTTAAATTTGTTTTATCTCACATCAGATGGAGGATATTTTCTTGGTGTCATGGCCGGTTTAAATTGTTGGTAGTTTGGTTTTTTGTTAAATTTCTTTTGGTTTGTTACATTAGGCCCTTAAGGCAATGTGACGTTATTTCCTTTTGGGATTAGGCTGAACCCAGTGCCTGGCCGTGCTGTGTTGTGTTGTGCGGGCCGGCTCTCGGCAGGGCTGCCTGGCTGCAGTTGTGCCTTGTAACATGGGAGGTCTGTTGGGACGGTATCGGACGTGATTGGGCAGGTGTTCTTTACAATGAAGTTTCTTTCTTCAGCTTACTGTGTAGCACGCTACCTGAAGGCGGGGGAGAGTTGCTTGGCTGTAGTTTAGAGTGTAGGTTTTGTTGACGCACGTGGTAGCCTCCTGGTCGTCGAAGCTTTTTGTTCCGAGCCTTCGGCAAGGACAGTCGTAGTTGTTCTGGAGACGTCGTCAACGAGGACAGATGTAGTGGTTTGATACACGTTTTTACTTTAGTTTTTCTTGAAGAGGCTGTCCGAGGGGCCAGAGGCGACCCCTGAAATGGAACTTTGTTAAGCTGGGTATAGACATGTAATTCTTACCTTTCCTCTCTTTGTATTAAGTTAGTTTTAACTTGCGAACCACACTTCAACACACCCCTGACGTATAGTTCTTAAAGAGTTTCTTTCAACTTAATTAGAGTTATGTTTCAAAAGTATGATTTAGAGGCTGTGTCCTCTGTAAAGACCTGTAAGCATTGGTGCAGGTAACTAAGTGAGATTTTATTGTTTGAGATATACTTTTTGGAGAGCAAGTAAATTTTATGGCTGACTGAAAAGGTGATTTAGGCGATTTTGCTAAAGACGTTTTAAATCTTTTGTTGATGTAGATTTAATTGTTAATTTTTGTTCTCAGACAGATTTTAAATAGTTTTGTTGCTCATGATGAGAATTTTAAGTTATCTGTTTTTTGTCTACTTCTTTATACCGTTCATATGGACACGAGGCGTTAGTTTTGATTTGTCTTGTAAATTAAACTGTCAGTTATGGACATTTTATACAAAATCTGAAGCCTACAATCTGTATTACATATGTGTTTAAATTTTCTAATTTGTTGATTAAACATGTTTTGCGAACAGAAGAAGGTTACAGTTTATTTATTTACAATTAGTAGTATAAGCTCCCCTGATCTCTAGTCATAAGAGTATTAGCTTCTCTTTATGTTTTCGAAGATATCAGTAAATATTATAAGTTTTCAGACTTTGGTAAGATGAGAGTATCGTCCTTGGTACAAATAAATAGTGAGCACATTGTACTTTTATTTTATATTTATTTATCTATTCTTCTTTTCTTTCTCTTACTTAATTTTGTAACTACCCCGTTCCCAAAAAGATTTCTGGTTCTCTCTACCATGTTTAGAGAAAGAATTGATGCACGTAAAACAGGGTATCCTAGCATGTCGAGAAGTAATTAAGGTAAGTGACCCAAAATCATGGCTTCCTGGCCCACCATGCATGTATTCTTAAATAGTCATTGTATAAATTACTGGCCAGGTGGTGGAGAAGCCCCTTTTGTCGAGAATCTACGTGTCATCCCCCTGTCCCATAAAGTAGTGAAAGTTGCAGGTCAGCCCCTCCTACTCCCCTTCCTTCTATCGCGCTTATATCCACTTCTTAACAATATATTCGTGTTTTCCTTGTATGTGCATTTAGTCGGCTTGCAGTGAAATGTAAGTGTTACTCTTCTCTTTTGTCATTGTAATTGTGGAATGGGTTGTTATGCTGCAGGCTTATAATTGATTAATTTTTGATGCCTCGTTTAGTTTCTTGTGCGAGTATTTCTTGAGTAGAAGTCCTGTAGCATAATAGCCCAAGTTCTAGTGTTTCGTTCGTGTTTTTGCTGTTTGTTGATTTTCTCTTTTGATCAGTAATTCAAGTTATCTTTCACAATCGAGTTTTTTCACTGTTTAACTTCTGGTAACCTTGGTAAATTTTCAGTTATTTGAGAGAGGGGGGCAGACATTTAAGTTCTATAGTTTTAGTTTTGTTTGTATATTTGTTAATTAATGATTGCAGGCGTGTAATGTGAAGGTTAGACCTTGATAAAGAATGTGTATAAAGGCAGCTAATTAATAGTAAATGGATTGATTATTTTTCATGCACTTTACGTACCTGCTTTATGAGACTGTGTAAGGGTGGTAGTAATTGTGTGCATGCTACTAAGGTATGGGACTCGGAAGGTTATGCTGGAGTTTGTGTATGTTTTTAGGGACGGGTGTCCTCGAGTTATATGTATGTATTTAGATCGTGTCTCCCCATGATTCTGTGTTAGAGTTGGCTACTGAGGTATGGGACTCAGTTAGCATTTGTTGTTGAGCGAGTTTGTTTCCTAGGGCTAGCTAATGTTTCGATTTTATCATTGCCTTTGCTACACCCTTCCCACAAAACTCGACTAGGGCTTCTTATGCTTCACACTGTTCACATTAATTTGATACCTTTGGCACATCTGTTAATAGCATTTTGTAATGTTAATGTTTAATGTTATCTTTGTATATTTTGTTTAATTTCTACTGTTTGATTTTGTTGTAAATTTGAGTTTGCAAAAGGTTATGTTAATTTATTATGTTGATTTTGAGTTCTGAATAAATCCTTGCTGGGATTGAAACATGGATGATTTCCTTGAAATTAATTTACAGTTTAACTTTTACATGATTTAGAATATTAATGTGATTTTGCTTGCAGCTATTGCTAATTATTAACTGATATGACTACAGAGAGGTTTTAAGGTTATGAGTTACGGATTTATTTGGATTGAGGATTAACGCTTGCCTAAGCATCTTTGCAAATAATTAGGAGTCGCAACCCACGTTCTTGTTCATGTGTACTAGTCACCATCACCGTTAGTGAGGTTAGACCATATGATAGGGATGCTGATGGTACAATACAAAAATTGAGTGTGTTAATCAAAATATAGACAGTGTTAATGAGAATGTAGACAAGAAGATAGTGAGAATTAGTGAGCTAGTTCATACAAAAATAGAATATGTGGACAAGAAAATTTAAAGTTTTTCTCAAATGGTGGATCTAAAAAAAGACAATGTCAGTGAATTGGTGTACCAAAGAATTGACAATGTCAGTGAATTGGTGTACCAAAGAATTGACAATGTCAGTGAATTGGTGTACCAAAGAATTGACAATGTCAGTGAATTGGTGTACCAAAAAATTGACAATGTCAGTGAATTGGTGGGCCAAAGAATTGACAGTGTTAATGAAAATGTCGAAAAGAAAATCGGAACTGTGAAAGACGACCATCAAAAACTGGTGAGTGTCTTAAGGACGGAATGGGAGGAATTTCTACAGGAACAGGCAGGTGGTCAGCCATCGGTGTGTCAGGATAGCGCCTTGACAAAGCCAGAGCTGAGACATCAGGGTTGCGATAGGAGATGCTCTGTGACGTCAAGGTCCGCGGTAGGAGTATCACAGTACATGAATACAACTAATGTAGCCATGCCTGGGGTTGGAAAGGGGGTTACAATCAAGCCTGCCCCATATGATAGCCAAACTCCATGGCGTGAATATCAGCACCAATATGAGAATATTGCAACCCTGAATGGTTGGACAGAAGAGCAACGAGCCTACTACCTGGCAGCAGTGTTGAGGGACCCTGCACTCAATACACTCCAATCTTTGCCTGAATGACATCGCCTGGAGTATTCTATGTTAGTCTCTGCCATGGAGCTGCGCATCGGGGACCACTATTTACGACATGCCCACCATGCTCAGCTTCAAAGCCCCAGATGCCAGAGAATCGGCGTGTGGTGCGAGCAGCGCAAGTAACAGTGAAGAAGAGGGGAAGAGCATCAAAAATACCCTGAAGAAAATTAAAACAGCAATCAGTGTCATTTCCAGCAGAGTTGGTGCTTCGGAGCACCGCCCTCGACCAGAAAATCGGCCAGAGTGCTGGGAGTGTGGACGACCTAGACACCTGAGTGCCCAGTGCCGACAGTATCAGTGAAGAAACCAGGACGGAGAGCCAGGTGAAACCAACCAATTAGTTCAAAATTCGAGAAACATGTAAACAACGGTCTTGAGGAACGAAAGTCGGTGATTGCTGGAGATAAGGCCCTGCAATTGCTTCGAATACGTTCGGTGAAACAGGAAGTTGATGCATTGCTAGTAAGCATCAACCTGGATGATGCACCCTGTCTTACGGTTGTAGATACAGGAGTGACCATTACTGTCGTCAGGCCAGACATCATTGGGCATTTCTCCCAGCAATCACGAGATCAAAGTATTGGAGTGTGCATGTTAACCACTGTAACTGGTGAGACAACACCAGTGAAAAGGAAGAAGTGTGTGCAACTTAAATTGGATGAACTCGAGTTAGAACATGAGCTCTACATAGCAGATATTGTGGATAAATATTTACTGGGAATATTTGTTCTGTGCAAACTAGGATGCTGTATTGACACTTGACTCTGGGTCTTGAAGGTAGGTTAAACAGAGTTGATGCTGATACCATGACCAGAATTATCATCACCAGTCAGCATCCCAGTAGTTTGTTGTCAAACCACTTTGTCGCCAGCTTCTAGCAAAATTGTGATACCAGGGCACTGTGTAGGACAATTTGTAAGGAGCTTAGAGTTAATCGAGCTTATGAGACGAGGGAGTAACATTCCTGATGGAGTACTTATCGCAAGGACTTTTGTTTCATCAAGATCACATAACTTCCCTGTTAGAATGACAAACTTGACCGACAAGGCAATTCGTATTGAGGAGGGGGCAACGACTGTCTTGTGTAAGCAGGTTTCCCAGATAAACACAAATGAGTCTAAGGTCTTAAGGGAGGACCTTGTGAAGCAAACTCTGTCAGAACCACTTACAAAACTCCTGGCGAGGACAAAGAAAAACCTGTACTGGAGATAAGAGATTACTGTTGCAGGACTCTTAATGAAGAATCAAAATGCTTTTTCATCTGGTTCACATGATCTTGGTAGGACATCTGTCGCATGTCACCATATTGATACTGAAGACACCAGACCTATCAAGCAACCACCTACATGTCTGCCTTTTGCTTCACGTGAGGTAGTTGATGACATTCTGAAGGAAATGAAGGATCTGGATGTGATAGAACCATCAAACAGCCTATGGTCACCTCCGGTTGTGTTGGTTAAGAAGACAGATGGATCAACAAGATTTTGTGTAGATTACTGGCGGCTGAATGATTTGACCAGGAAAGACTCATACCCACTTCCTCGGATAGATGAAACTCTGCACAGCCTGGCTGGATCCCAATGGTTCTCAACCTTGGACATGAAAAGCTGTTTCTGGCAATGTGAAGTGGCCCTGAAGGATTGAGAGAAGACTGTCTTTTCTGTACAAGGGAAAGGAACTTGGCAAGTCAAGGTCATGCTTTTTGGACTATGCAATGCTCCAGCAACAGTTGAACAACTTATGGAAAGAGTACATTTGGATATTTTTCAGGTTTATTTAGATGACATTGAGGTTACAGGGAACACATTTTATGAACACCTGACACGTCTTGATTCAGTGCTTCAGAGGATAACAGCAGCTAATTTGAAGCAAGTTCCCAGAAAGTGTAATTTTTTCCAAAGGAAATTGAAATTTCTGGGACATGTAGTGTCGGCTGAATGGATAGAAACAGATCCAGAGAAGACAAAAGCAATTAGAGATTGGCCATGGACAACTGATCGGACACCAAGTAATAAGTTTCCTTGGGCTGTGTGCTTACTATCGGTGTTTTGGGCATGGGTTTGCCACAATAGCAAAGCCTTTACACGAGTTGACTGAGACTAAAATAAAATTTTTCTGGACCCCCGATCATGAAATTTTTGTTACACCTCCGGTCCTAGGTTATCCTAGTAGTGATGGTGAGTTCATTTTAGACACAGATGCAAGCTATGTGGGGAATGGTATTGTGTTGTCAGAGATCCAAGATGAGAAAGAGAGGCCATTAGAGTATTTCAGCAAAGTGTAACATAAGCCTGAAAGAAATTACTGTGTAACTCGCAGGGAGCTCCTGGCAATTATCAAGTCTATTTCACATTTTCACCATTACTTATATGGAAGGCATTTTATTCTACAAACAGATCATGCATCATTATGTTGGTTACTGAACTTCAAAAACCCACAAGGACAGATAGCTAGGTGGATGCAGCACCTCCAAGAGTATGAATTTGAAATACAACACAGACCTGGTCACTTGCACAATAATGCTGATGCACTGACCAGGAGGCCATGTGAGCCAATGTGTTCTTATTGTGATTGCCAAGAAGGGAAAATTGGGAAGACACCAACAGCACAGAGAACTAGAATTCAAGAGTTCAAAACTGGCAATGAACCTTCCCCCTGGAATGACGAAAAGATTGGCAAAGAAGGACCCTGCTCTTAGGCCAATACTAGAATGGAAGAGAAAAGCCAGTGCTCAAAGTGGGCCGAGTTATCTGATCAAAGTACTACAACTAAGGCATACTGGGCACAATGGGATTATCTACCTCTGAGAAATAAGTGTCCTGTACCAGAACTGGGAAAGTGCAGATGGCAAAGAAACACATCTACAGCTGGTACTCCCAGAAATTAGAGTTCCAGAGGTGCTGAAGGAAATTCATAGTTCAGCAGCTAGAGGACATTTTGGAATTAATAAGACTTTCAACAAAGTTAGATTGCGATACTATTGGCTACATTGCAGGGATGATGTCGAGAGGTGGTGCCGAACATTAGATGCTTGTACAGCAAGAAAGGGACCAAGAACTAGAGGACGTGGTAATCTTCAGAAGTACATTGAGCCCCGTTCAAGAGGATGGCAGTAGATATTTTGGGTCTCTTGCCAGTGACTGAAAGGAAGAATCGGTACTATTGGTAATGCAAGACTACTTCACCAAGTGGCCTGAAGTCTTACCAAAACCTAACCAATAGGCTAGCACGGTGGCCGATGCTATAGTGGAGCATGTATTCCCAATGTTTGGAGTGCCACTCGAACTTCACTCCGACCAGGGCCACAACTTTGAGCCAAGTTATTCCAGGAAGTGACCAAAATTCTAGGAATGAAGAAGACACGGACTACTCCTTGGATGGGATGGCGAGTAGCTAAACCGTGCCTTAGAACAGTCTTTGTCCATATTTGTAGCCGACAATCAAAAGGATTGGGACTCCAAGGTGCCCCCGTTTCTCCTTGCATATCAATCAGCTGTCCATGAAGCCACAAGAGTAACACCTTCAAAGATGCTGCTAGGGTGGGAGCTTCGCCTCCCAAGTAATTTACTGTTTGGGAGGCCAGCAGAAGAAGAGCAGCCTGCTTCATCAATGGTGTATGCTGATGACCTGCGTTGCAAATTGGTCACAGTCCATGATTTTGCTCGGCAACATTTAAGAGTCAACAGCGACCGGATGAAAACGAGGTGCAATCGGAGGGGACCTGAAGAGACATTTCTAGAATAGCAGCTGGTGTGGCTGTATAACCCACAGCGATGGAAAGGGTACTGTCCGAAACTACAGAAATGCAGGGAAGGCCCTTATAAGATTGTCAAGAAGATAAATGATATGCTCTTCCGGACTGTTCGCAAGGGCTCTCGGACATGAAAACCCAAGGTTGTGTATATTGACAAACTGGCTCTCTATGATGGACCAGAGTCTGTTGTGCCTGCTCGGGACGAACAGACTTAAGAGGGTGCATTTTTGCGAGTCGTGACTATTTGACTGAGCGGTGTAATACGATACAGTGGCAGCCGAGCCAAGACACCCACCTTCCTACCCACCCCATGGCGCCGTAACTATCTGGATAAGCGGCGAAATAAGATAGTGATGGTAGAGCTAAACGACCTATTGGATTGAATTACCTTGAGTGCTGCCACAATAACCAACTGCACGCCGCGACAATCGGAGAGCAGTGTTAAGCTGGTATAGTAGCTGCAATAACAAAGAGGTTCAGCGTATACTTAGCCGCCCATGTGCGGTGACGACCACCTGCACCCAATATCGGGTAACAGATGGAGATATCGTGGTCTAGAGTATTCCTGTTCATGCTCTATCTTGTGGGATGATGCTTGACCCTGATGCGACCCCTTTCCAGGAAGTTTGAGATTAAAGACGTGGCGAGAAAATTCAAGACTCTTAGGGCGAGTATATAAAAGACAGTTGTGGCAGATGCGAGAGAGTTTTTGGCGGGCAGGTGCCTGGTGCGAGTTAAAGTGATAGTGATGAGTGGCGAGGAGTATTGGATTGCGACAAGTGTTCAAGGATGTTCGGCGAATTGAATTGATTGTGAGTGATAAGAAAGACTGTCAATGTACAGAGAACTTATATAAAATTATATTTGATAACCTGTATGTAAATAGTAGTTTTTTTTTTTGTGACGTCTAATGTGATTATTCAATATGGACATAGGTTTTTTGTATATATAGTTGTAAATAAACTAGGTTAGCTTTATAAATTTTCTTTCTTTTATCAAATACCTCTATTCCCAAGCATACCTAGCCCCAACTTGTAACAATAATAAAGATCTGTGTTAGATTTTAACACATACTTATCACAAATAAAATAATATATTCACAGTTTAAAGTCCCATTAAAAACACTCTATGAAAATACTGCCCCCTAGATTAGTACTCTGCACTTAAAGGAGTAGTTGTATTCAATGTATGTTGTATAAATGTTCATTTACTGGACTGCCTTCCCCGTTTCCATGCCCAAAGCAAAAAAAAAAAAGCTAAGATCCAAATAATTCTTAACAAATAGCTCTTCAGCGTTTGTGATGTATGACATGTTGTATGTCGCAGCAACGGAACAAAGAGACGGGGAAACTGGAAGTTCCTCGAGGAAATGTGTCGAACAGCTGAACCAAATTTAGCCTATTTTATTAGGTCGTACCTAACTTTTGTGAGGTCTGCTTGGTTTTATTTTCCAATGTGATTTTTTAGAATTGTGTCACAGAATGCAGTGTTTGTGCAATATGAAATAAATATTTATAGAATCTAAATTCTAAAAATGTTTTGTGCAACTTAGTTTATTATTCATTAAAATTAAAGTATGTTTATCTAGAGATAACACAAACATAAAGACTTGTCATAGCAGAACCTTAAAAATAAAAACTTCAATTTTTTACATTAGAAAAATGTTTTTCCCTTGAAAAGTATAATTTATCATAAAAATATTATAATTTCTTAAAGCAGAATATTCTAACTTTCCATTTGAAAACTTTTGAAATAGCACCATTTTGCACCTACAAATTCATATTTTTTTCAAGGGAGAATCCCCAGACCCCGCATTCTTTATTTGTAGTGTAAGTGTATCCTATTTGTTAAAGCATGGTCTGCCCCCCTCCCCCCCCCCTAAGATAATTGCTTAATTCAGCCACTGGCCTTGAGTGAAATGGTTTGTTCGTTGGGTGCGAAAAAATCGGGCGCACACACACTTTACAATTTGTTCATAGGAAATAATTTAAGATAGGATTTTTGAAGGCTATGGTAGCTATGTACTTTATTATAAATTACACGAGTGATCATTTAAAAGAACTGAAGAAATTCATATTGCATGATTAGAATTTGTATTCAGTTGGAAAAAGTAAATTTCACTAGTATTTAGTACTGACTGACTATTATCGTAGAGGTATCTACATACATTGATTCAGTTTTGTTTAGTTATCACAATGGCTGTGCTTTCATTAAACTATTAACAAAAATCAACCAATGGTAGTAGAGCAGGGTTTAAATTTGAAGGGAATTTGATGCCTAAAAGGGGGAGGGGAGGTGCTTCAGTTTCTTCGCCTAGTGTAGCCCTGTATGTGGTGATAAAAAATTTTGATATTTCCATACAAATGTGAAGCATTTCTTCTTATGTTCCTGAACACAGCAAATCTATTATAATTTTTGAAACTGTAAAATTTATTCAGGATAAATTGTATTATTTTCACAGCAGATAAAACCAAAAATATTGAGAAGTTCAAAGCCCTTGCTTATAGCTACTATCACGGTTGTACGATTGGCATGAAGACATAAAATACCAAATGTAGTACCTGTATTGACATAATGTAACTACAGTAGACTCCCGATTATCCGTGTGTCGATTATCCTATTTGCAGATTATCAGCACAAAATATTTAACTTTAAATAGTTAAAAAAAGTGAATTTTTTTTTTTTTTTTGTTATTTATAAATACACTCTGTGTTTACTTGTATAATGTTCACTAACGTATTATGCTCGCAACAGTATTTAAAAAGGCTTGAATATTTAAGTCATTTGCCAGCAGGCGAAACAATTACTTCTGCGCATGAATAGATTAACAAAAAATGTCTCGCGTGCCACGCATGAATGGATTGAAGAGATTTGTCCTTTTATAGATAAGATATCCATGATTTTTTTATTTGTGTTATTAAATTATTAGAGCATATACCCTAATCATAAATGGTAATAATCAAGCGTCTACTGTATTAATTTCCTGTCTTTTATTGGAGGAATTAATTTGACCATTTTTTCCACTAAGCTCTAAGAAAGGGTAATAGTGGATCATCCGCAATTTTGGATTATCCGAGGCATTGGCCCCCTCCAATAGTGCGGATAGTCGGGAGTTGAATGTATATATTAAATTATAATAATATTTTATAATTGTTTTCACTATGTAATAAGTGCTTTAAGCTATCAACCACATATTTGTAAGGTTTTTTAAAGTTCACATTTATTGAAGAATGGAGTCATGTAGCTACCATGGTTGCCAAAATTCACGCAACGCTGCCATGTAGTTGGGCATGTTTCCTTCCAGTTCAACTCTTGGCACATGTAGGGAATGTGAACAATACAACATAGATTAGACACATAAGTTTATATAACCACTTGTAGTGCTTGAGATACTGTAATTAATTTGTATATTAACTAAATATTTAAAAATGGTAAACATGACGATTCGTGGCTAAATATCAGATAACTAACTAACTCTAATAGAAGCAACATAATGGAGCTTTTTAGCCACTGTTACTGTACCAGTTCTCTGGCATACATGAAATTAAACAAAGCCATATGAAATGTGAGACACTGATTTAAACAACTGCTTATACTTCAAGAAATACTGTGACTTGTATGCATCTCATTTACATATTTTTAAATGGTAGATGTGATGTTACTTATGTGCCTGTTTCCTCAGAGATTGTAAATAGGGCCTACTACACAGCAGTCTGACCAATCAAATTACTTCGAACCCCAACACTATGACAATCCAAAGAGAAAAACAAGAACAATAAATATCAAGTCTTGTTGCTTCTGTTACTACTTATTTCTCTGTGCTGCTGTTCTGAATGTTCCTGCACGCTGTGTGGTTGTAGTTACTGAAAATCTAAAATTTATAAAATTAACCATGCAACGAATAGGCAGCGTCACCAGGATATTCTCCATGCTTCATGCAAAATGTGTGTGACCGATGGGTAAAATGGAATTGCACCCAGTAGCACAAAAGACTGCAGAGATTTTGGGCATCAGGTGGAATACCATTATAAAATAAGTACAGCCTACCTATTTATTATGTTGTATAAAGTTGTGAAATATGACATCTATACTGATTTTAAAGTCATTTATATTCATTCAAAAAAAGTGTATTATATATGCATTAATTAAAAACCTACTAGCTTAGGCATGTTTACAGAAAAATTTTTATTTTCATTCTAATTTCATATCTCTCGTTCAGCAATTTGTAGTAAAATAATGTTGCCAAATACAGATTTAATCAATTTTGACCAAACATTTTCTTTAAGCATGAATATAATAATTTAATACAGATGTAAGTATCATGTACCGTACTCTGCAAACATGTACTTAAAATTTCATGTCAAAAAACTGATTTCTCATTTCACTTTAAAACTGATATTTGTAAACATTGACACAAGTCACTTTCGATTTATAAAATTTCTTTTGACAGGTAATGGAATGTAAACAAAACTCAACAGCTGGTAAAATCACATGGTGGCATATTTTCATGGATGAACACAGTGTATGGTTTTGTTATTATGAATGTCAGGTTTGCAGGCTAAATTTACGAACTGCAGCTTTGTTTACTATTTTGTGTAGTAGGCCTATTATCAGGGTGTCCAGCAGAAGTGATATTTAAAATTACAATATATTTGCAGTACATTTCCCACACTCCCTGAGAAATTACAGTACGGTGCTTTAAATGTGAGACAATGTTAACTTGTGCTATCCAAGTAGACTCATGATAACCACACAATTTTTATGTTAGTTTGTCTAGTACAGTCCTTTCTAATAAGCCTCAGAAACAGAGCCATGTACTTTATATTTTTAAGATGTAAATAATGAATAGAGACAAGTGATTTTGTGATTATATTGTAATTATTTTGTCAATTTGGATAAGAAGGTTTTGATAACATAGTTGCTTTGTTTCCTGTCTGTTAGTCATAAATTTTGCTAATTTGTTTTTTTTTTTTTTTTTTTTTCATGTCAGCTAATATTTTAGAGATGGCGAAGTTGAGTAACAATGTATTACTTTAGCCCAGTATTTAAATAAAATACCTTCCCTTACACAAATTTGTAAAGTGATTAAATAGTCAAAAGTTCACATTTGTTGCATTTGATGTTTCAGTCCGTGTGAAGAACACAGAAATACATATGAACAGAAGTATGGGAAGAGAAATTTATAAAACATAAGGCATTAACATAGTATAATGTTGCATTTATTATTATTTACACAGTCATATATTGGACAAGTTTCTCAACAAATATTAACAATTAAATTTAACAGTTAATTATGTTATATTTTCCTCCAGAATATTTCACTTTGTGCTAATTCTTAAAAAAAAACAAGCTAAATTTATTTAGGTCACATTTAGCGAAACAAACCATATGCATACATAATTTTCGGGAAAAGGAACATATACTTAAGGTTACATATTTCAATTGTTAATTATAACCTAAATACAGTAAAGTACCATTTATCCGGACTTCCAAAAACCAGAATATCCTAACAACGGACATATTAAAAATGTTTCCCTACGTATCTTACGTATCACACATTTTTTAAAAAATTTGGCACAATCCAACTGTTATTTTGGCATTCCCGCAAATATTTGGTACGTAAACATGGAACTAAGAATAACAGATAACTGCATACAAGTAGTACTGCAAGCTTTAGAGTAAAAGCAGCATTGAAGTTTTCCCGATCAAATTTAGCAGCGCTAGTGATCATTGTCACAAATAAGAAAGTCAGAATGGAGTATGATACCTCCATGTTATTCATTCATCTATAGTGTTGCCGACTATGTTATTGTTTATGTTTCCCGTTCTTAATCATGGCTGCAATTTATTATGACTTTAATCTTAAACCGCAAAGAATACTGATTCAATTCAATCAGGATTGCCATTTTTTATCACTTTACTCTTGTCATCGACACAAATGAACAAAAGAAGAATTAGAACAAAGAAATTAACCTCTTGTGTAATGTGGAAATTTGTGGATGTGAACATGGCTTCTTCTAGCAGTTGAAAAGGAGTAGGTCGAAATAATGTTACATTAAATTACAGATGGTTTTGTTCAGATACGTTGACATTTAAGTATTCCATAATATAATTTCAAGTAATGGAGGTTATAACCTCACTCGAAAAAAAATTCCTCATATATCTCACGCACCTCCTGCTTTGAACCCTAAATATTGTAAGAAAAAAGTTTGTTTGGATATGTCAGTAAATACGGTATATTTAAAGATTGTTTTCGTTACCAATATTTGAGATTAAAAATTTTTTTTTGCTGTCTTGAATTGGTTCTACATTAGTATTAATAGACATATCTAATATCCCGAATTTTCGATTATTCAGACTTGGCTAAGTCCCGGCGAGCCCAGATAAAAGAAACTCTACTGTACCTGAAATATAATCACTGGTGTTTCACAACATATGTTCCCAATTCGTAGGTGCAATAATTATATCCTCGTTGTTTTCACTATTTTTCTGCCTATTAAATTAATGCTATATTACGCCAATCATTACTAGTATTTCATACAATGCAAGAAGAAAATTTTTGCAATTTCCAGAGACATCAATTCAATCAAATTTCACCTCACATCATCATCGGAATTGCAACAATACTTGTACTTAATCTTTGCAGTTACATAAATATGTTCAACCTTTATTTAATTACAATGTTAAATAACATAAAAAATTACCTTATACCCTATAAACCAGGATAAATTAACACATTCAATGAACCGAAATATATGCCTGCCATTTACTGGTCTGCTTCGATATAATGAAATCCCGCATTTTCTGTCAAAAATCTATTCAATCGATTCACCTGCAAACAATTCTTGAGTAAAAAGCTTTTTTTACATGGCATGCATTTAAAACTGCGCATTTCATTTGTAATTTTGCACACAATAAAGGTACTTCACACAATTTTAAACAATAATTTAAAAATTCACGATTTTTCTCGATAAACACTTTTTTCTATAAATAACTAAAATTGCAGCTGTTAAAGTACTGCCCAATTTCGTGATAAATGATAAAGAAATAATTGGTGGCAAAGAAATTTGCACAGAAAATAACAATTTCAAGTACATTTTCTGCACATTCCCTACTCTGAATAAAACCATGTACTATTCCCGTACTTCCTGTAATTTCCCAATCGCTGGACATACTGTACAATATAACACAGCATTTAAAACTGTCTTACATGAAGATGAATTTTTTGTAATGAACATGATTGTACAAGATTATGTCTATAATTTCTTTTCCGTATCATTTGAACGATT
Source organism: Medauroidea extradentata (assembly GCA_003012365.1). NCBI lineage: Eukaryota > Metazoa > Arthropoda > Insecta > Phasmatodea > Phasmatidae > Medauroidea > Medauroidea extradentata. Next base: position 133,664 of record PNEQ01002973.1, on the reverse strand, counting down.
CCTAACTTGTATTTAAATAGTAACTGTCACAATGCATAACAGAAAATACATAGTTTGTAAAACAATTAGCTTTGGAAAATGGCAGATTTGCATATGAACGAGTAACTAATTTTACTAACATAAGGTGATTCCTACCAAATTCTTCCAAAACAAGTTCGAAAGCATTAAATGCTTAAAGAAACTCTTACTGAAACAAGTGCCTCAACGTATAAGGTATCGCGCGACAGTGTTTCGTCAGAGAAAAGCATTTACAGTATGAGCTGCAGCACATTTTACAGCGAAGTAGATGAACACTAAAGCTTGCTTTGTATCCCGAAATGTCGTTAATACTGACTGTCTCCAAAACTACTCTTTTGTTTCAACTCTTCGTTTGTGTCACATTTCAACATAGTTTTTTTTTTTTTAATTTTTGTTATTTCTTTTATTTTCTGTTTATTCCTTGTTTTATCTGACCCGAGTCCAGTTTTGGAATTTCATGTTGTGTATGTATCCTGATGACTAAAGCATACTCTGCTTATTGATGTTCTCTTGTCTTATTTTGAGTTTTCTTTTGATAGTCATTTATTTCACAACGGAATATGTCCAAGCAAATAAATCAAGTCATTTAGGATATATTTTTTTCAGAATTTCATCAAATTTGGTACACACGTACTGCATACAAAACTGACTTGACTTTTGTATATTTTGATCATTCCATGTTCATATTTTCAAAATTGCTGCCATTTCCATATTTTTACCATAGTAATGCCTATCTTAGGAAATATTTTTCTGAAATTTATCGAACTTGGTATACATATACTGCATACAAAGTTGATTCAACTTTTGTGTATTATGTTTCTTCTGGCCACTTTTATATTGTCTGCATAATATGATTTATCTCATGAAATATTTTCAGGAACTTCATAACTTCTGTAGTATTTTGAAAACAGCCGCTATTTTTTATTATCTTTATAAAAAATAGACATCTCGGAAAATTTTTTCCCCAATTTTGTTAAACTGGGTACTCTTACATTACTTAGTAAGCTGACTTATCTGTAGTATATTTTGTGTATCATACGTCAATAAATACACTGCCCCCTTGCTTATCCAAACTTGTCAGGGGACGGATCAGTTCGGTTTTTTGAACTGTTCACATAAAATAACAGATATTTTGTTTGTAAACAAGTCAGAAATGCTTTTAGTAACATAATATATACACGTAAATGTACATATAGGAAAAAAGGTGTATACACTGTTCAATGAAGTTTAGTTTACACTGTAAGTACATATCTCTGAAAATTTATAGTACAGTATTTGAATTTTTTAGAAACTCGGCAGTTACCTGCGAACAGCATGCTAGGGCCATATGGCAACGACACTTACCCCTTCGTGCTGGCCAGCGTTCTACAGTCAGGTGCTCAAAGTACCCCGCCTTTCTTTTTCCCCTACTCACCTGTTAGCCCTTGAAATGTAGGTCACTGACACAGACCAGATGTGACTTGCTGCGTCACACACAAAAAGTTAGGCCAGGTTCACACTTCTGCTGACAGAAGCACGCTGGACAACTTACAGATGTAAGTTGTGCAATTTAAGCCAGGTTCATTCTTGTGTCAAAGTGACGCGCGATTGACAAAGTAATAAATGTTGCCACATCTCCACTACTGTCTGTCCATCGCTAGTGTCTTTTGCCAATGACACACATGTACAATGCAACGCATGTCATTTTAATGCAAACATGAACCAGGCTTTATCATTCTTGAATAATATCCTTCCATGAATAGCATCGCTAGTAACTTATGTGTTTATCATTAGCAATACAACCAAAAATAATATATGTTTTTACACTGGTATAGACGGACTGTAAATAAATAACAAAAAAACAAGAATTAATCACTATCACTGATGTCTGAGTACATGACATGAAGAGCTAGTGTACCACTTGTGCCTGCTGTTACGTCATTCACTTCAGTGCTAGTCGTAAAGGCATGTATATTTGTGAACATGTCCGTCGTTTCAGTTTTGCCTTCTCACTTAACGACTGCTTTTGTATCATGTACAGAGACATGATTTACTGTTCTATAAATTAGCTGTGCTGCTGCATGCAGGCTATTAAGCTATTAAGCCTTCAACATAATGTAGACACATTTCCTACGAGATTTTTATGGGTGGTTTTTTACTTCATCACTGCTGTCATCGTCATTCTTTACTGCACATGTTACAGATTCAATAAATTCCTGGTCAGTGAAATTATGAACGACTGGGACATCAACATGAACATGAAGCCACTCTGTAACATTTTCTTCACATAAGCTAAAGTAATTTACTTCAGGATTGATGATACACTTTGTATACTACAACAATATGTTCACTGTTTTTGTTTCAAACCCATTAAAATCTTCAGTTTCACTTTCTTCACCATTGGTCACTTTGCTTGGTTGAGTGTGGCCACAGTTTACATCAGGCCTTGTGTAAAACTAAATTGGGAATGCTGTCTCAAGCTCATCCAAGTGCCTAAATCATGTCACATAAATTATGTTCTTTCTTGATTTCTGATACTGTTTTCCCGCTATTTAAACTGGACTAAAATAAACTGCAGGAAGTCCTGACGATACACACACTTAAGTGATCGCAAGATTCCTTGATTCTGTGGCTGAATCAGTGGGGTATAGTTAGGTGGCAGAAAAACAACACATATTTTCTTTGTCCAGTGTTTCTGCTAGGGGATGTGATGAAAAAATTGTCAAAGAGGAACAAAATCTTGCATTTCTGGTTCAAACCATTATTGTTGCAAATTTTACGAACTTGCCAAACAAAACTATTTAAACACTCTTTAATCAAAGTCTGCTGAGATCCAGACATTTGGCTGGCTTAATATTCAATGGGAATGACCTTGATATCTTTCAGTGCTCTTGGACGAACACTATTACCTACAACCACTAACATAACTTTGTGTATTCCCACAACATTAGAACACCCCAGCACAGTGACGTATTCTTTACAATTCTTCATTATGCTGTGCTGTTCATCAGCTAAGCACAGACTCGATCGTGACATACAACATCAGTAAAGGGCAGTCGTTCTGGAGAAAGTTTGTCTTCTAAAACTAATTTCATGAAGTCACTGACGAACTTTTCTGCTGCTCTGGTGTTAGCAGAAAGCAATTCACCTTTTACCTATAAAGCTGGAATGCCATGGTGCTGCTGGAATCTATACAACCAACCATGGGAGTAATCACACATGAATAGCAGCTTGAGTTCAGAGCAAAACAATATTTTTTTGTTCCAATAATAATGCACAAGAAATGACAACATCTTCCCTACTGCATTCCCCAAACCACTTAAAATGTTGTTCAGTTCTGCACTTCTACGCAATCAAATTGTTTTGTGAATTTCCATGCTTTACTTCATTCGCTACCGGGATAAACCTTGCAAAGTTTTTTTTTGTTTTAATGTTATGCACAATGGTTTTGATTCCGTAACACAAACACAGAGAATTAACTGATGCACCAGCGACCAGTTTTTATTAAATGTTCACTTTGTCTTCAATGGACAACAAAACCTTTTTGCATTTTTCACCAGAACCGGAAGATAAATTTGTCCTTTTTGTAGACCCAACATAAAGAATAACTTAACATTCTAAATTATTCCACAAGTGAACTACATACTTCATTAATTATTTATCTTAGCGCCCTTACAGAAACTGTTACGTTACATGCAAAATAGACACCACATGGAAAGAAGCCAGGACTTCCCCAAGTTGGGAAGGGAGTGGAACGAGTGGAATAGTCGCTGTGCCTTTCATCAGCCAGTTGCCGCTCACTGGCCATGCGGTACACATGGTTGTTGCGTGCAAATCACACAGCACATATAAAACATATTTCACTGCATGTTTTTGCGCATATCACACATAGAAAAGAAAACACTTTGGTTAAGTGTCGGTTCTGTTAAATCAGAGTCAGATAAATGGGGAAGTGTATTATTATTTAACATTCCCAGATTATGTAAATGATTTTATTTTGAAGGGTTAGTATGAACCCACTTTGAGCAAAATATGGTTATCAGTTATACTGGTAACTTCTTGTTAATAATGTTTACACTTTGTTGGTTTCCAATTACAAACTGTTAAAAAAAAAATTATTATTCTTCTTAATATAAAAGTTTAAAAAATTCCCTGTATCACCAAAACCATTAAACAAAACACTAAAATTCAAAATTTGTTGGAAATACACTATTCATAGAATAATGTAAAATTTTAATTATGTTTGTTTTTTTTTATTATGGAAGTTGGCACATTTAAAATTTATGTAATGTCCCAAAAATGGAAATTAAACACTTTTTTTTTCTCAAAAGGAAGAAGACAATTGACCATATACATTATAAAGTACTAGTATTATTTCAGAAGTTGCAAACACAATATATTACATTTTTTATTTACTCCGTTTTCTTCTAAACAAAAAAAATCAAAATTAAAAAACAACAAAACTGGAAAACTTACTTTTAATAAACCAGTATCTTTAAGAAAGAAAAAAAGGAAAGGGATGCAGGAGCAATTAGGAGAACCACATTTCAAAAATGAATATCTCCCCTGAAATCCTGAAAATTTCAGTCTGCTGTTACAACTCATGGGAATGATACAACACCTCAATAACTGGCTTTTTTCTCATATGTGAATTGCTTACACGTAACAACAATAATGGGAAAAACTTAAGTAAGTATTTGTACCAACTACTAATCGTTGTGTGTCATATACAGTACATTTCTTGATGGGCAGCAATGTCTTGCTATAGTACTGTCCCCATTTTATGAATACCTGATTTGACCCTCATTTTACGAATACCTGATTTAACTCTACAATACGAAAACTAAACCAGAAAAAATTAATTATAAAGGGTCTCTGTGGTGGTTTGAAGTGAGCATGCCACTTGACGCATGCACTAATTAAGTATACTTACCCCCTTTCATTGGTGCTCACATACACATAGGTGAACATGTGCGCATGCACACACTCATTCATTCATATATCTTCGTGCAACCATGTGCACCAATGTGCACAACCACATGTGCACCCACATGCATGTACATTCACATGCAAATGTCCACCCACACGTGCATGCATATGCACACAGTTTCTCTTGTCCTCTACCTGACTTTCTCTCAATATTTATATTTATCTGTATGACTATAGCCTTCTGTACATATCTATCTTTCTACATCTTTATCTGCTTCTATTGTACACCTCCCTCTACTGTATATCTCCCTCTACTGTATACCTCCCTCTACTGTATATCTCCCTCTACTGCACATCTCTCTACTCTATATCTCAGTGGCACACACACAAATTGCTTTTAGGAGGTCCAAATAAGTGCTCCTTAAATGTATGTAGAATAATGTCCCTGCTGTGTTTATACTGCCTACTCTAATTTTTTAAGTTAGGGATTTTGTTGTTTATAACCACTCAATAGTGCACTTGAATGCAAAATATTAAATAAATCATAAATATATACAGCGAAACCCCGTATTTACGTTACCGTTATTTACGTTTTCCCGCGAATTGAACTTTCTTTTTCAGGTCCCGTTTGTCTGCCATTTAGTGCAGTGTTACATTTTCCCGCATATCACATCATCAAAATTTTATTTTTCCCGCTGTTTATGTTTTTCGTTCACGTTTTCGCCATCCGAAGACAATAAAAACACAAGACTTCAAAGTCATAGATGACAAAGAAAGGACATCTAAACTGGTTTGGAAATAGAACAAAGAAGAAACAGCACAACAGGTTGGTGATCATGTGCAAAGCCATATAGGAACAACAGTGATCGCGTGTAATTCTAGCGCTCACGGCACAACACATACAAGATAACGCTGCTGCCGCCGCTAGCGCTATCGATTGTCTCTGATGCTATCGATAGATATATTCACATTGGCAACATTGATCTCTTCACGTACCACGTTCGTTTGTCTTTATAAGCGCAAATAACGGTAACTTTAACCTACAATTTTAAAAACGTGTTTGAAAATGTTTATTACAAACAGTTGTGTTTTAAATCATTTCCATTTTAGTGCAGCGTGTTTTACATGGTTATAAAAAGGTGATGTAATTGAAGAAAAAAAAATAGCTGACGTTGATAAAACAAAAACAGATAGTGTAATAATGGAGAAATGTGATGAGTTCGTGGGAACATGCGTTGATCTGAATAATGAAGAACTGTACATTCCCATTCAAATGCTTACCGTTTTTGCCTAAATTCATGAGAGCATTTGCAAAAAAATGGTAAAATGCGGAACAGTATTCACCAAACGATAAAAAAAAATCGGATCTAACATTTTAAGATGTTCTCTTGGTATGTGCACGTGCAATAAATCTTCCTGTAACAGTATATTCGATTCTGATATTGGTAACTTACACTGTACCAAATTTTATGTGACAAAATATGACAAATACATAGCTTGCATGAATACTATCACTTTGATTTTACCTGTAGAGAGTTTTTTAAGCAACAT
>PNEQ01002973.1:84132-127087 GCA_003012365.1 Medauroidea extradentata | reverse complement strand
ATCACATGCAATACAAAAACCTGTACCTTAAATATATTTAACGTAAAGGCATAATTCCTAGTAGGTTCTGAACTAAACAAAAATAGTCATTTAGGTAATAAGAATAACTTACAAATTCTGTGTTGTTAAAATATAAAGGATTTTTAACATATGACTGTTTTCTAACTAACAATTCGGGCTGCAGTAACACGTTTTTCTTATTCAGTCAGATGTAAGCTGCGACGTTTTGCATTCCTTAGCTGAAGCTTTTGTATTTTTCTTATGTCTGTTCCTTGCTGCATTGCTGGTGTCTGCTGTGTCAGGGCGCGTGTACACTGTATGATTATCAAGTGATTTTGTCGATTCTTTGTTACTCTGTCTAAATGCAAGTCCCGTGGCATCCACGTTTGTACGCTATTCTGGCTGCCCTTGCCATCTACTGGCGACCTTTTAAGCTATTTTCTGCTGCCTTGCTCCCTTCTGCTCCCCCATCTTGTCCACTTTCCTTGCCGTGTTCAGGAACTCTTTTTCTTACTGTGATAGAATCACGATGTGCTGCTGCGGTGCAAGTTTGTGAGTAATGTTCTTTGGAACCTAAGCCAATTATGGCATCATTTAGCTTCTTTCAATCCATGTACTATTTTTAGTCATCATAGAACTGTGTTATTTTTTTTTATATATTGTGCTGTGGCATCTTCTTCAATTCCTTAAGGTTAGTACTCGTCAGGTTTTTTCTTTTGTCCGTGACTGTTTTTCTTTTTGAAATATCTTTTCTAATTCTTTGTTCTCACTGTGGTACAGTGAGGGTCCAAGTGATGGACGCTATGATTCCCGCATTTCTCGTTCCGATGAGGCCCATGTACAGTAAAACCTCTATTTAAAAAAATTCAAGGGACCAAAAAATGACATGTTTGTTGTAAGGGGGTTTGTTAAATAGAGGTTTTATACAACTGATTTCTACTCGACATAGAATTTCACGTGAACTACAAAACTTTGGTCGGCAACTCACAGTATATCCTGGGAATTATAGAAGCAACAAGAAAAAATGATAATATTGCTGAGATTGCTATTTATTTTAAAGATTATGAACAACTGAAAATGTCTTGCACATGGAACTTCACGTTAGGTTGCCATGTTTCTAGAAAATCAGAGTTATGCCAAGTTCTTCACCAGATAACTTCATAGTGTGTTACAATGACTTTAAATTTGAAATGCCAGCCACTGGATGCTTGCTAATTTTCTACTCACATTTCAAGTACTGCATGCCAAGCCTTCCCTTAAAAAATAAGTCCCGAAGGATTACTTTTTAATGCCCCTAACCTCCAAGCACCAATCTAATTTCATTGTACAAGACTTCATTTTTACATACTTTAAAATGTTTTCTATTTACGCCAACAAAGGCAGTGTTGTTTTCTACCTGCCTACGATTTGAAATTACGGCTGATAGTGTAGGCTTGGACGCGAATGTCGAAATCGTTAACTACAATATCTCACACTATCACTTTGATGAACAACTTTTTAAATTTCTAGTTTTATTATTATTATCTGCCACAACATTTCATTCAAACACATCCATGTTAAAGTTACAACTAACCACGTGCTAAATATTAGACTTCTAAAATACCATCATTAATTCGGCGATAGAAAAGCAAAACAAAACAGAGGCCTATGTCACAGATGATGTACACTGTTGGGAAGCGCACTTTTAACCACAGAAATATGGGACTCGGAGTGGTTATCTCGCCGAAATCATGGTATGGAATTCCACCACCACGAGCGCTGAAGTTGCAACTAAGAGTTAGGCGGCCATTTTATGTCAAGTGCCGCATGCGCACCTTGTGTGTATCTTTAAACTATGGAACTGAAGACGTGTTGTTTATGTTTATTTACAGTTTTTTATTTTATGCATCAAGGTTTTAAACGCAACTTTCAGCGTGAGGAAAATAAAAAAAATAGTTTCTTGTTGAGTATAATTATTGACGTGTGATTTTTTTAAAACTGGTCGTTCGTTGTAGAGAGAATTTTACCGTTGTGAACAAAGTAAATTTCGATATTTGGAGGTTAAAAATGCATTGTTCTTTTGGGGGTTTGGCGGGACCAAATCTTTACTTCGTTGTACAGGGTTTTTCGTTAAGTAGAATATTCGTTAATGGAGGTTTTACTGTATTTGGTTTCAACTTTCAGTTGCACACACTGCTGTCTCTGCTCAAGTGGTGTTGGCCTTTTACCATTGTCGTGTAACTATCTCCCTACGGCATTATTTTCTCTCAAGATTGATTCAGCCTTCATTGACTGTCAGTTAAGTCTGTTATAAAATTTACTTTTTTTTATGATAAATTTCATGCTTCTATGTCAATATTTTGTGTAAAGAAGTTTATAAACGTTTGATGATATTCACTTTGAGCCTACAACTACCAAATTTACTCACCTAGGCTTACGGCCTTCATTACAACACTCCCTTAATACTTAGCCAAAACCACTTTTATATACACAGGGCAAGAAACATATATATCAGCTAATATATGCTTATAGCTACTAGTGACAACAGGTTATTCTGTACCATTCTTGAGCAAGAAGTGGAAAATCCAATAACTTTATAAATGTTCTATTCACAAACTGAACAAATGTTACATACCCTTTACAATTCATGAATTACAATGCAAAAGGCACCAAATTACATCTCCTTAGGGCTAATGCCTCTCTCAAAGGCAATTTCTCTTTTGCCTTCTAATCACGAAAGAAACATAGCACACACTCACTCTCCTATGCATCCATTCTTCCCAATCAAATACGTATATTTCATAACACTTCGTTAATCCAACACTCCTTCCCCTGACCAATTAAAAATGGGCCGAAACCCTCTTGAACTCTCGTATATTGCAAGTAGCCTTCGGTTACCCAGAACTGACAAAATATGTATTTGCCATAAATTAGCGGGCCTCCCGTAAGGTCTCAGATAACACCCAGGAGTACTGAGATCCACACTCTCCTGGGAATATACTATGTGACGTCGACTACAGCTGACGGTAGTCTAATCAAACTTACTTGGCCTCCAGAACCTGCCTTCCCACTGACGTTATATTCACCAAATATAGTCCGGGTTACATTTCAATCCTCTCGCACACTCAGCAAACAAGGACTTATACTCAGCTCCCATCACGACGTAATCACACTCCTCTATCCCGCACATTGACTTACTGAAGAAGTCAAACTGACTACCAAACCAAGATGTGAGCACCTTCACACCCAACCGAAGAGCGAGTTCTGTGCCTCCGGTGCCCCTCTCAGTTCAACTAACCAACCAGTGTGCCCCTACAGCCAGGTGCCGGAACCTGACACCCCTCCCCCCCCCCAGGCATACCCCTCCATAGCCAGTGGAGTGACAGGTCCAGAGTACAATAGAGGAGCCCGAACACCGGCGACCCGGGTTTTCACTAACTCTCAACAAAGAAAGAAAAACAAGCGCCCTAATTAAAACTCCCAACCCTGCTAAAACAATCAAGACATTAATGTGAGGACCGCTGAACTTCTTGATCCAGTTAGTTTTTTTTTTTTTTTTGTTTGATAATAATGTCTTTGCTTCAATGTGGACTTACTAATTTTTAAATTCTATAATTTATTTTTGCTAATGATTACAAATATTCTGTATTTCAACTACTGTAAGTAAATATCGTGTGGGGTACCCCTTTCATTAATTGTATTGTTTGCACATAAACTGAATAATAATTTCATATATTTAAATAGGCCAACATACCTATTAGGTAACCTATTTCAATGATGCTATACCTATCTCGTTTGTTTTCCATATTTGAAAAGAAAACATTTAAATAAAAATAAATACGAATTTTATAATTTAACAAACCACAAATCAACGTCTTATTATTTATAATTATTTCTCTGGGCATTTTTAACTATTTTCAAGGTATCATAGTAAGGTTAATTTTGTATTTAATGTCAACTTACATTTTTTTTTTCATTTTAATTCTTTTGTGTGGCTTGCTTATAGCCTAAGTGTTTAATTGTTTTCATCACTTTTATTTGTATGTTTTGTTGTCCTGTTAGTTTGTTTATTTTGCCACATTGATGTTGTTAAGTGTGCTGATTTGAGCAGGAATTTTGGGGATTCTAAACACTTTGGTACATATGTTATTTGCTTCCATTTCATTAATTAATTTCTAACCTAAGAACACCGGCACAAAGTGCTACAGCTAAGAAATGGATCCATACCATGCTTTCAGGAAAATAAAACCTGTGATGAGGTTGTTGAAGCATGTTGCGAAATGCAGTTAGGACCTACATAAGCTTAAAAATAAAAAATTGCCTATGCGTGATTCAGTTAATTTGGCAACAAATTTAGTTTAGGAAAAATTACAAAATGATATTACTATAACGACATAAATCAGAGAACTTCATTAACAACTGAACATGCCTTAGTACATTCTGAAAGAATATCAGTATGTCATGTACGTATTTTGCTAGTAAATAAATATTGTATGGGGATGCACCCTAGGGCGGTGTAACTCCAAACTGGTTGATGGCATTCTGATTTTGGGCTTGTAAGTTGCTATCATCTCTGCATTGTGACAACGGAATAAAGCCCTAAGAGGGAAAATTACCAGAATAAAAAGGCGGTGGAAACAGGCGTTCTCAGAGAAATCCTGCCGACCAGCAATATTGTCCAACATGATTCCCACTGTGGATCGAACTCAGCAAAGACTGAACCAGGATCGCCGTGACGGAACATTATGGTCCTGACCACTAGACCATTGCAGCCCCCATTAATGTTGCTGAATGACAGAAACAAAATGGTGTGAAAATTTAACTCTGCGACCAGGCTGACCAGAATGTTTTGTCCGTTGTACAATTTTAAAAATGATGTGTTGCCTTAAAAATTGCACAGATGTTTCGAATAATATACGGTATTCAATGGTATGACCTAATGAACAAAAGTACTAAGGATGCTTGTAGTAACTGGCCTATGCACTGCCTATAATACCCGGACATGTTTAAATGCTGATGTACAACGCCTGGAAATCAAGGCTGTACGAAGTAGCGTTCACAGTAGAAGCGATACAACAAAAGTGTTACATTTCAACAGAAAGTCCAAAACTGATTGCCTACATCACAGGAGGTGTTCAACATGATCTCATTCAATTGCGCAGTAGCGACCCACACACACACGTTCAAAGATATCTGGGATATCTCACATACTGCCCATTAAAAATGCTAGTCTTGCTACCAAATCCTCCTCGTCCACAATTGGAGTCTAACACACAGCACTTTTCATGTACCCTTACAAAAAGAAGTCCAGAGGATTTACACCAGGGGATCGGGGTGGACATGCAACAGGCTCACAGCGGCCAATCCAGCTATCCCGAAATGTTGTATTTAAGTAGTTTCCCATAATACAAGAGAAGTGAGTTGGTGCATCATCCAACTGAAACCACAAGTTCTGTCAGTTTACCAGTGGTACATCGTCTAGCTGTTCAGGTAGAGTATTCTCGAGAAATATTCGGTACATGACGCTGTACCGGGAGTCGGCGACTCCGGTTCACCACACCTGAAGATCTGTTGGTTATACAATATCTTGGACTGGCAGTGAGGTTGTTATGGCGGAAGTTGGTGCGTGTGCCCTGTGTGACTAGTGGTTTGAATACCCCGCCCGGACTTCAGCCTTGCTCGGCCGCCATCGGATGCGCTCGTGTTCGCTCCACCCTTCTTCCCCCACTTCTCCCTCCCGTGCCTAGCTCAGACACTCAAGTCTGCGAGACAAGTAGTCTTCTCCTGGGCCCGAACCTTGGTGGTTGTGTTTAGCATGCGACCGCGGTGCCACACCTGAGCCGTGTCATCGGTAAGTTCTTCTTTCATTTGATTGAGTTTGGTGTTTAGGTTTTCTGCGTATTTTCAGTTAGGTTTGGATTTGTGATTGTTTTCGTTGATGACACGTCGAGGGTGGGCTGTCGCGGCCGCGAGCCCAGTACGACTTGGGATTGGTCCCTGCCTTTTTTACGGAATAAAGTAACACGCGTGTGTCGGCCACAGCTGTAGTGTATTTTTCATCCTAATCTTGCATTGTACATCTGTGTAAATCTCTCAGTGGAGAAATATCCTGTGTACAATTTTCTATGGATTGTATGATATCGTGCATTATATAAAACTGTTTTGCCAAGTTCTGTCTTACATCTTTGGTAGCTTTGATAACCCTATGTCAATGCCGTGCCTTAAATGTATGTTCTAATGGGAAGGGTACTGGTGAGTGGCACTGGGCCTGGTCGATGCTTAGCAACGCCAAGATTAGCAGCCTGTTATTAGTGTGTCTGCCAGAAACGGGCTCAATTGCTGCACGACTCTGCTAGGCAGTATTGCTTGGTGATTTGTGGTTTAATGTAAAAGAACACACATTGCGACTTTACGACACAGTGTCGGGGACTTCGTTAGGCCGTGTGTGCTTGCGAATACTATACGTAGGGGTCATGGAAGACGTTTGCGGAGTTTGTGATGCGCTACAGCTATTTAGAGTTACGTCAGTATTTGACCGAATCTGGGGTCGAATTCGAGCCTTCAGAAAACATTACTGCGTTGCGGATATACGCGCTGACGTATATTAATTCGTTGCGTAATATAAGCAATAGCACTTGGAAGGTTCGGCTTCAACAGGAGAAGGTCCTGTCACTGCAGCAAACTATTTTAATAGGACGGTTGAACCGGGTTCCGTCATTAAGTGTGTTGCAACCTGACAACGTGTTACGTTTTCTTGTTGCAACTGACAATGTATTCTTTGGAATGCGCAGCAGAGCACCCGAGAATCTGTTTTTGACGTGTTTGTCGTCGAGGCTCGACGGACAAGCAGGGGACGTGTTTGCGCAATTAGCACAACACGATGTAACTTATGAGAGCTTTAAGACACGGCTACTCGAAAGTGCAGGGTCTCCCATTGCTTGGACTATGGTGAAGCAACAGTATGTTGAAAGATTCCAGCGTGTAGGGGAAAGCGTACCAGCAAACGTGAGTGAGGTTTTGACATACACCCGTGCCACGAATGTGCACCTGCTCCGTGCGGAGGCTATGTTGGTGCAAACCTATAGATGACCGAATGACGCCGCCAGCAAGGGTGCATCGCTATGCATCAGTTGTTCCCATGACACGAGAACAGTTGAGGGTTTTAGCTCTGGAAATAGAGCGGCAGCTGGCTCTAGATGCAGCTTCGCGACATAGTACTAGTGCGGCTGAGGAAACAACGGCGATTATAATTTGCGAGCCTACGCAGCCGCAGGCCTTGTGCATGGCTATTAGGCAAGAAGCCCGTGCGTCTGGGTGCGATAATGTACTGAAGTATGGACGTTGGCGGAATGTTCGACATGTTGCCCCGAGGCAAGTAGAGCCTATATAGCCGAGGGCTGTTCTTGCGTCTAACGCGGAAGGTAGCGGGCAAGCTCGTGTTACCAGTAACCGTTGATGTAGTAATTGCTCTGGGTTCGGCAATATGGGACGTGACTGTTCCAGCGTTGTTGTGGACCGGACGGAGCGGAAGTGTTTTCGCTGCGGAGACGTAGGACATGTGAGAGGAAACTGTCCGGGAAACGGATTGCCGCCGCAACCTGTAAGTGCCAAGGGTTACCGGCGGAATAGTTCTAATAGGGCACGCTATGACTGTTTGTGTCCGTGCTGTGTTACGGTCATGAACGAGCAGCTCTTGTGGATACGGGAATGTCGCATTCTTTTGTGCAAGAAGAAATGTTGAATTCGTTAGTTCAGAGGAACCCACATTTATTAAGGGAGCTCCATACCTCTGAGGGCTTGACCGTGTGTGTGACAAATGGGCACGTTGTGAGTTGCTTGATATTGGCTTAATTGCATTTCAAAATTGAATTATTTTCTTGGTCGCATGATTTCTGGGTGGTTAAAGGACTGGTGGCCGACACAGTGTTGGGATTAGATTTTCTGCAGAGGTCTCGTGCAGTGGTCGACTTTCCTGCAGGCCAGCTATTGTTTAAGTTCGCTCCCGAGGTCCCGTGTCGGTTATGTCTTCCGTAAGCCGAGGGTCAGTCCCCTTAGGTCAGATTTTGGTGACCACTAGTCAGAGTGTAAACGGGTGTGGATACATTATTAAGGGAGTTCGACGATGTGGTAGCCTTACGCATGGGTTAGTGCGACGTGATGCCGTATCGCTTTTCCGTCACTGATGGCGTCCCAGTTCGAGTTCCGTTTTACACCTATGCTCCTCCTAAGTTGGAGATCACGCGCGAATTGGTGGCAAAACTTTTGGACGCTGGTGAAATTTCTCCGTCAACCTCCGACTATGCCTCGCCCGCCTTCATGGTTAAGAAGGCTAATGGCGGCTTTAGGTTTGTGACGGACATGTCTGCGGTAAATCAGAAGATACACCTTGACCCATTCCCTGCACCTACTGTAGATACAGTGCTGCAACATCTCGGGAAGGCATCCGTGTACTCTGTAATAGATCTTAACGCCAGTTTCCATCAATGCTTGCTGCACCCTGATTGTCGCCAAGTACACCGCGTTTCGCACGCAATGGGCTCAATACGAATTTAACCGTATACCCATTACAGCCAAGTTTGGCACTCAGGCCCTTTCACGTATCCTGGATCATGTGCTGGCAGGTTTGAAGTTTAAGTGCGTGATCAACTATATTGACGATATTATCGTCTACAGCACATCTATGGACCAATACCTAGATGATTTGCGGGCTGTACTGACATGCCTGAGGGACGCCGGTTTGACAGTGAATCCGGCTAAGGTCACGTGGGCATCTTGCTCGGTGAAGTTCCTAGGGTATATCATATCCAGGGGGTGCCTGGTCATGGATCCTGACCGGGTGGTCCCTGCGGTAAATTTTCCGCGCCCTAAGACCGTGAAAGGCGTGTCCAGGTTTATTGGGCTTCTAGGGTATTATGCCAGGTTTATTCCCCGGTTCTAGAACAGGCTGCGCGGCTGAACCGCCTTAAGCGGAAGGGCGCTGTGTTCGAATAGGGACTCGATCAGGTGAACAGCTTTAAGAGCCTTAAAATAGCCTTGGCCGCAGCGCCGCCACTGTATTTAGCCCATTTCGACCTGCGCTTTGTGATTAATGTTGACACTTGGAGTGTGGCCTTTGGGGCGACAGTGGGACAGTGGAGGGACGGTGCGGTATGTCCGGTGGGATTGGCTAGCTGGACTCTATCTGATTCTGAGCGACGGTTAAGCACCTTCGAGAACAAGGCCCTCGCTTGTGTCTGGGGCACCACTAAATTCGAGTCGTTTGTGGGTAGAGTCAAGTTTGATTTGTGCACGGATAACCAGGCTGGGTCCTGGCTGCTTTCACACTCGAGTGATTTTGGCAAACTGGGCCGGTGGGCATATCGTTTGTTTCGGTTCCAGTTTGCCATAAAACACGTCCCTGGAAACAGTAACGTGGCTGCTGATGCCTTGTCACGTATGTTTGGTTCAGACGACTATGAGTAATGCGTTCCCGCTCCTGAGGAAATAGATGGCGTGTGTGCTGCCTTTACGACTAGTAGTATGTTTTACCACCGTCTGAGTGATGCGCAGTCTGAAGATGACTTATGCAGGGGCTTGATTGACGCGGTGTCGCGAGGTGACAACGTCCCTAATGTGGTCATGGATAGGCTTCTGTACTATACCGGTCGTCGGAAACGTGCTAAACGCCTGGTAGTCCCGGAGGTTCCCAGGACGGAACTCCTCAGGTATTTTCATGATTCCCCTTTCGGGGGACATTTGGGGCATAAGGGCACCTTAAGTAAGTTAAACGCCAGATTTTATTGGCCCACAATTTTTGCGGACGTACGAAGGTACATGAGGCGCTGCAATGTGTGTCAGCGCGTAAAGCCCTGCCAAAATTCCCGTGTGGGTATGTACAGTGTTGATCAAATAACATAATCATGGGAGGTGTTGCACTGTGACGTGTTTGGCCCACTCACTCGTTCTTCTAAGGGCAATAAGTACATTTTAATAGTGCTGGATGTCTTTTCGAACTTTGTGATTCTAATTGCCACTCGTAGTATACGAAGTTCTGAGATCCAGCGGCACTTGACAGACCGTGTTTGGTCAGGGTTCGGCCCTCCCATGAGCTTGCTTACAGACAACGGCACCTACTTTACATCTGCGTCCTTTAAGGACATGTGTTTCCGGTTGTCAATCAACCATTACACGTCCAGTCCTTATTTCCAGTGTGGAAATAGGGTTGAACGCTTTAACCGGAATTTGAAGGTAACGTTGTCACCGCTATACCATGAGCAACAAAACATCTGGGATGAAGACCTAGATCTGGTCTCCATTGGGTTCAATTCTGCTGTGCACAGCGCTACCAAGTACAGCCCTGCCCGCGTCCTGTTCGGGCGAGACTTTTACACCTTTTGCTCAATGTTTGAGGCGTCTCCTCCACAGCGGCTCCGGTGTCGGATGCCGCGAGAGAGCTCATGGCCACCTAAGTGGTTGGGAACTTATACGACGCACATGGGCGCCTTCAGGCGAGGTACAATGCTGGAAGAACAGAGTCTGATTTTCAGGTTGGAGATGCAGTATTCTGCAAGTCCTTTGCACTGCCCTCGGGACCAGATCAGCGCGGGAGCAAGTTGATGCTGAAGTACCAAGGCCCCTATGATGTGGTTCGATTGCTGGGACCCAATACTGTTCTCCTGAGTGAGCCTGTGACTGGAAAAGTTGTGAGGAAGGCACATGTCACTCATTTGAAGCGAGCAGGGAATTGATATTTTCTGCCAAGTTTGTACAGGTCCGCAAGCATGGTTATCAACAGCGGTATGAAGAACGGGAACGTTTGGGACAACTGAATTGCAATGAAGAGAGTGGGCAGGGCCTGCCCCTCGCTTCTGCTTCTCTATGATTTCCCTCTCCCACTCCCCTATTTGTGGCCCCGGTGAAGGCTCGTAGTGTTTGTGGTGTGTAATGTGTGTACTGGTACAGTGTTTGTGTGTAGGTGTTTTTGTATTTTGTGTGTGTGTTTGTTCGTAGCGATGTAGTACCAGCTGATAGTATTATAGTGTAGCTCGGCAGAGACAGTGTTATGATATTTTTATAGCGATTTTTGGTAGGTCTGTTTGTGAATTTTAACTAGCTTTTATATATGAGTTTTTGTAATTTGGGGTCAGTATTGGCCAGAATTTTCTAAACGTTGCTATTCAAGGCCATGTGGCCACAAATTTAAAGCTGTAATTTAGATTGTTTTTTATATTGTGCCTAAGGGTTATTGTGTTTATGTACTGGGAAATTGTAAAATTCAATTGGAAATTCTTGTATGCTTATTGTGTCGCATGTGTACTAATCCATTTTTTACAGGGTTTTTTTTAAGGGACCAAATATTATGACTCTGGTTTGGTGTTTATACATGCTCCATAATGACGCCGGACGGGCAGACCTGCCCTTTGTTCCTGGGCGACACGAGCTCTTCAGCATCACAATGCTGGGCGAGGGCACCGCATGGATGGGATCAGGCATAGATGATATCTCAGGCAACCCAGACTGGCTCGTTTTATCCTGACCTTGATCAATGACCCTCTTATGCCTCCAGGACAGGGCCAGAGGTCTGTAGGTCCCTGTATGAAGGAGTTAGGAGGGGGGAGTTGTACCGGGAGTCGGCGACTCCGGTTCACCATACCTGAAGATCTGTTGGTTATACAATATCTTGGACTGGCAGTGAGGTTGCTATGGAGGAAGTTGGTGCGTGTGCCCTGTGTGACTAGTGGTCTGAATACCCCGCCCGGACTTCGGCCGTGCTCGGCCGCCGTCGGATGCGCTCATGTTCGCTCTCCTCTCCTTCCCCCCAATTCACCCTCCCGTGCCTAGCTCAGACGCTCAAGTCTGCAAGACAAGTAGTCTTCTCCTGGGCCCGAACCTTGGTGGTTGTGTTTAGCTTGCGACAGTGGTGCCACACCTGAGCCGTGTCATCGGTAAGTTCTTCTTTAGTTTAATTGAGTTTGGTGTTTAGCTTTTCCGCGTTTTTTCAGTTAGGTTTGGATTTCTGATTGTTTTCGTTGATGACACGTCGAGGATGGGCTGTCGCGGTCCCTGCCTTTTTTACGGAATAAAGTGGCGCGTGTGTGTCGGCCACAGCTGTAGTTTATTTACATCCTAATCTTGCATTGTAAATCTTTGTAAATCTCTCAGTGGAGAAATATCCTGTGTACAATTTTCTATAGATTGTATGATATTGTGCATTATATAAAACTGTTTTGCCAAGTTCTGCCTTACATCTTTGGTAGCTTTGATAACCCTGTGTCAATGTCATGCCTTAAATGTGTGTTCTAATGGGAAGGGTACTGGTGAGTGGCACTGGGCCATGGTCGATGCTTAGCAACGCCAAGATTAGCAGCCTGTTATTACTGTGTCTGCTAGATGCGGGCTCAACGCCATTAATGCAAGGTGGGAGGATGTAAGTTATAATTAATTTATTTGCCACCATACCCGCCATCACATAAACCAAAAACTTCTGTTGGAATCTGCATTGACCACACAAGCTTTTGGATTGTCGTAAGACCATGTGTGACTGTTATGCGAGTTGTTATCCTTCACATATAAACGTTGCTTCGTCTGTGAACAACACAAATGATGGGAACTGCACAAACTACTGTGAAAAGGCCACTCGAGTTGGGTAATTAATCATCTAGCTGCAATGCATGTACTTGCTGCCAGTGGTAGGGATGGTATTTTCCCGTAGTACTTCCCGCCCTGTCGAATGGGACACGTCCAACACAATGGAGAGTGTACTAGCAGATGCCATGTCGTATATGTGCTGCAGTACCTTTTCCTCGAAGCCAACAGTACGCACATACCTGGAACAGCCAGCATTTCACATGTTTCTTTGAAAAATGGGAGGTACACAACTTTATCACTTATGAAGGTGGAAAAATGAATTTGGCTTTCAGGGTGCTTAGATAAATCTAACTTTGAATCCACCTGTTTCCTCAGCTGACGGTCGATCTGTATAAATGTCTGATAATCTGGTATCGTGCGATTGGGAAACTGTTCTCTGAAAAGATACTGTGCACATATACCAAATCCATTCGCTCTGCCATACACAAGATGCATGTTGGCCTTTTGGCCCACGTGTAACTTTCCATCACAGAGTAACACTGAAGGTAAAACAGTATTCTGTACGTGCATCCACTGCTGCACGTTCAGAACAGTGGTGCCATCTATCAAAATTGTAACAAACTACATTCGTCCCATTCTTACATGTACAGGATAACTTCCTAGCGAATGCAACTTGTCCTACGTATGTGCATAATAGCTGAACCATGTTTCCCATTTGTAGTAGCCCGCAAAGTCATATTTGGCGCAGAACATTTGTATTACACAATGATAGCACAACTGTCATTTCATAGCATTTTGTTTCAATCATTCAACGACATTAATGGGGGGACCACGATAGTCTAGTGGTCAGGACCATAACTCCCCTTCACTGTAATCCGGGTTCGATTTTCGCTGGGTTCGATCTCCGGTGGATTACAGCCCTAGTTTTTCGCAAGTGGGAATCGTGTTGCACAATGTCGTTGGTTGGCAGGATTTCGCAGAGAACTACCATTTTCCCAGCATTTTATTCCTGTAATGCTCCTTCGTATGATCTCATTCCATTGTCACAATGCAGAGATGATGGCAGCCTACAGGCCCAAAATCAAAATGCCAGCAACCAGTTTGGAGTTATTCCTGCCCTAGGGTTCATCCCCATACGTACATGACATACTGATATTCTTTCAAAATGTACTAAATAAAGCATGTCCTGTTGTTTACGTAGTTCGCAGATCTATGTAGTCAAAGTAAAAACATTTTGTAAATTTTTCTAACCAAATTTGTTGCGTAACTAACGAAGTCGCGCATAGGCATGTTTTTGTTTCTAAGCTTATGTAACTGCATCTTGCCACATGCTTCAACAACTTCACCACGGCTTGCATTTTCCTTAGAACATGGTACAAATCCATTTCTTAGTAGATGTAGCATTTTTGCCAACTTATTATCCGGACAGCCAACAAAAATTCCACACGGCTTTTAAGCAACTAGCCAACCATTTCTGTCACTTCGGTACAGTGAAAAAAACACGAGTCAGATGTCGACAGATTATGAATGAAAACAATGCGGCTGCTATCGTAGTGTTTGCTGCATTAAATTCACAAGCAAGCAGCAGGCGAATGTAAAGAGAACGTGGAATTAGTGAGCGTTCTGTGTTAAGAATCTTACATCAACACAAGATTCATCTGTATCGTACGTCATTACATCAGGATTTGTACTGCAATGATTTCTTAAATCGCTGCAATTTCTGTAAATGGATTCGTAGACCAACATGCATAGATGTCTCCTTTTTGGGTCATGTGCTCATTTCCGACGTATCTAATTTCACAAATATGGGAAATGTGAATAGGCATAACGTGCATAATTGTGAGAACTATACCATTTCAACATCTATGGTCCATTAATAATTTATGCAGAATTGTTGGCGCTCACATCATTGGTCCATATTTTTACTAAGGTCACTTGACTGGGTAAGTTTACGTAAACTTTATGCATCATACTGCCCCAATTACTGGAAGAAGTGTCTTTACATATTCGCATGAACATGTTGATGCAACCCGACGGTGCACCACCACATTATGTTCTGTTATCTTGACAAGAGATGAATGAGATTTTTGGTGACAAGTGGATAGGACGAGGTGACCCTGTAGCTTAGCCACTTCGTTGACCATATCTAACACCACTAGATTACATTTCATTGGGTTTTGTCACAGAGCGCGTCATGGCGGTAGCACCTACCACGCCACATGAAAGAAAGAATACGCTGAGCACGTACCGAAATTACACTACAAATGTTGGCTGACTTTTGACTGTTCATCAGTGATTTAACAAGTGCTTACATGTCAAAGGTCATCACTTCGAGCATCTTCTGTAGGCAGATCCAAACCAAGGTTAGTAGATCCTTTGACTGCATGACTAGATGACCTTGTGAGACTGCCTTCTCAAACACTGAAACTTTTATTTGAAACATTTGTGGATATGATCACTAGTTGAAGTGTTACACAGCAATAGCACTCAATGTGCCTCATTCTGTATATAAACCAGGGATGTCAAATTTTTGGGTAGTCTCATCAGTAGTAAGTCCTCCTCAATAAAGGAGCACCGATCACTGGCAATTGGCAACAAGGAGGGGGTACGGGGCCCATCCCTTGGGAAAATTTGAAATTAACGGTGCAAAATGGTTGTTTTTGTATCTGAATATTCAATACACTACCAGTATATAATTATTGATATAGTTTTCTAACATTAACTGTAAAAATTAAACATATCTGTGGCCATGGCGGAAAGAGGGAAGATTTAAAACCCCTTTCTCTATCTTCTAAAATTCACACATGACTAAAATTATTTTGTATGCACACACTATGACAACACAAATTAATCAGAACATTTTATAATACTTTGTAAACGCACTCAGACTATTTTAATTTCCCGGGACTATTTAAATTTACCTGCACTATTTTTAAATACATTTATGGATGAAATATAAAAAAAATTAATATGCTAAGCGCAACTCAAATTTCTGAAAGTTATGCACTACACACATTTTTTGGACGTTGCAAACACATTTCCAAAAATGTCTGTGCACACATTTTGGAACTTATTTACACACCTGTCTCACTTCAGCAGAAGGCGTACAAATGAATTTACATTTACTCCTTACACCTATCTAGCAGCTTCAAACGATTAACACCAGTATGCTCTAAATATAGCTGTTAATGTCAGGCGTAGTCTGCTTAAAATAGCGTTAAATTATGTTTTACTATGAAAGTAGCGAACAACATTTCAGCATTCATAATGCTATGGGAAACCTCTGCCTTGATAAAAAGAAAGTTAACAATTTTGTTCCATCCTTAAACTTCCCCGAGTTCGCTGTATTTCATGGAAGCGATATGTCACCAGCAATTGTCACCATGTTTAACTAAAAAATGACAATTACACACATCACAAAAACACTATGTTCTGACACCTCGCTGGCTTTCAAACATTGCCATTTGCATGCATATTCAGTCCGAAACCGCTGTGCTACAATTTTTTGTCTTTTCGTAGTCGTGCATTTATCACACAACATGGTTCATCGGTTGAAATAATGTGTGAATATTCACTTCACTTTATACAATTTACTCTAATAACCACTAGTCCATGTTACTACCGGTACCGCAAGCTACAACTCGATGTAAACAGCAATGATTCTGCACCAAACTGAAGTACACGGCAACAGTGAAAGTTAGTAGTTCGCTTAGTAAATATGGTATGCATACCGCATAACACTGATACACACATAACACAACAGCCTGAAAATTACTGCTATGAGTACCGAAAAACAAGTACGTCTACCATCGTTTTAGTGGCAATGCTGTAGGAAGTTCAAACAACACACAAGAGACGTCCTCAACACATACACGTGCACGCAGGCCAGATGAGCCATGAAACAAAGAATGTAATAAATGTCTCTGCCTGGCACCCTGTCTGTAGAGTGCATTCTTCATCAACCAATGAACGCAACATAAATTATAAATGCATAAAATAAGAAACATGACTCTCAGAATTAGCCTTCTTGCCTACAGATGCAAAATTTATTGAACACAAAAAAGAGCAATAGTTACTTTGCCACACGACCGTAGTATGACGTACACGGTCCGGAGAGGCGTAGTTTACACCTATTGTCCGTAGAAACCACGGAATATCCGTGGATGTTGGCGTCCCTGATAAACATAAAACTAAATGTTGTTTCAAAATTTTATATTGTATTTCCCATTTACAGAGACATATGTATGTGATTCTGCATGGTAATAAAATGTACGTGCTCGTAGGGAATATGAGTCTCCCTGTCTATTCCACTAATTCAATTTCGTAAAAACTGCAGTCACTACAATAAAGAAATACAGAAGTGTTATGTTAATTAGGTCTACTTGCATATTCTTCGAAACAAGTAAATATATTTCTTCCAGAGGAACTGAAATTTTATTTATTTTTTAATTTAGCAGCTATTAAAACAGATGCCTGACTAGTCATTGCTAAATAGTACATTTAAACTAACATAATACGAGACAAAAAAAAATTCATACCAATTTGTTTATTTCTTCTAATTAAATGGTTTTTCATAGCAACAGCATGTACTCAAAAAGAAAACAAAAATATTTATACTTTTACTGATTATATGTTCCAATTCCGGGATTAAAAATAGCTCATCCTGCAACATTCACATTTATTACATAAAATATGTTACACTTTAAATTGTTGTGTTAGTCAACTGCAAAACATATTGAAAAAAGACTTCACACATTATTACGTAAACATTTTATTTGTGTTTATCCACAATTCTTTGGGTGGCCCTCTACAATCTAAGGTTCCCCTCAGTGTTTTGATGGGTATCTATGTCAATGCTATGCAGTACAGTGGAACACCCAGTATCCGGAATGGTCGGGACTTTGGCTATTCCACATAGTAGGAGTTCACTAATATGCCCCCTAATTCTTTAAAAAAAAAAAAGCTTTAAGTTTGTGAACATACTGTAGCTGAGCTTAGATGTAGCAACACCACGCTCCTGAAACGGCCGCTACTATGCTTAGCAACATAATAGGTTGGAGGAGGGTAGGGTGTTGACAGCCGCATCCGGTGGTGTGTAGTGACCTTGCCACGGGCGCTCTTGAACTACTATGGCCAGTGCAGGCAGGTAAGTTGGTGTGTGAGTTAGCATTATCGGTGTAGCTTCCATATCTTCTTTACTTTCCCCGAACCCACTGGCCTCCGCACCTGCGTGCTGGAAAGCGCCAAATTATCTGCCGGGCATAATACGCGATCCTGCATAGGGCAAACAGCTACGCGACTCTGAAAACAATTGGTCCATGTTTAAGCAAGCTAACATAGGCGAGACATTTGACTTTAAAAAACTCATGTTACAGTTACATAAATTACACACAGTACGGTGGCTGTATTCACATGTCACATAAATAAAATACGTATAATATTATAACACTTGTTACAGTTAGGTACAATACATAAACACTTACAGTGACTCACTGTAGGCTACACATGTCCCGCAGATAAAAAATGAAACATAATCTATTATTACTAGGGTCTCACTGTATCTATGAGTAAACTAAGTCACATAACTAAAAAATAAATTAAATGGTTAATTAAAATGCCACATTATTTCTAAGACAGGAAAAGCTAAAGTTAATCACTGTAACTCTGAACATAATTGTTTATGTTTGTGCCACTGGTGCCCGGTGTTGGATCATCTTCGTTCTCACTCGTAGTTGAAGCAGGGATGGAAACAAGAGCTTTTCTGTACATGTAACTTATGCGTTGCTGCCGCACACGTTTGTGCTTCTCTTCTGTCAGCTGTTTCTGAAGCATATACAAATGCATTATTTGCTGGTCAGTGATGTAAATTCTTTGCTCTAAGTCAGCTATTAGTTGTTCGATGTGGTGAAGGCATTCATCTCGTGAGATTTTCTCCTTTGATTCACCTTCATCGCTACTGTTTTCCTCACTTCCGTTGTCTTTGTTATTTTTAACAGAGTCAAATATCTATTGATCAGAAAAGGCATGCACCACGAGAACAGTATCATCCACACAGAACCATTCTACAATGTTTTGTTCTTGAAATTATAAGTCGCTTAGTTCTGGATTTGTTACATTCTTGGCGTACTCCAGCAGTTCGTTCAAATTTTTTTGTTCAAAACCTTTGAAGTATGCTTCATTTCCCATGTTGGCATCGTCAACCACGTCACGATAAACCAAAGTAGGCCACAATTTTAACCACTGTATTGGTGTTGTGACCAGTACGCGTCTTCGACGAATGAACTGTCTGTGAGAAGCTTGTGACGAGTACATTAGGTGCGTAGCGGACTTTTGAATCTCACATGCCTCGTGCCCGGTCGGAGACTGTTGTGCCTCCTTCCCACCCTTCTACCTTCTCCTTACTTTCCTCTACCACCCCTCCCCCACCATTTTGGCCATGTGGTCGGCTTCCCAGCTGGCTAATGTTGCTCTTCGTCCAGCCTTTGGAGCGTCTACATCACCGCTCTCCCAACAACTAGCCTTCGCTTCAGTGAGTTTATAAAGTTAACGTTATAATTTCTTTTGTGTTCGCTCGTGCTGTGGATTCTTCCCCAGTACGGTAAGTCGTGTGTCTTCCGCACTTCATAACACCGTTGTTAGTTTGGCCTGAAATGGCATGGTTATCGAGGGGCCCACGAGTGTATACATGAATCTTTTGAACATTTCTCACGAACCCGTGTTCCTTTTGTACCTTGAAGCGGTACACCATGCCTTATGAAATGTGGAAGTACGCATGCTGTCCCATGCACGAGCTAGTGCCCAAGATACATCCTTTATGGTGTATGCCTTCTTAATTTCAGAGATTGTTTTGCCGCCGTTCAGATAAGATAAAAAGTGTTTCATGAACTCTGTGTGATAACGACATTTTAGGGAGTGCAATATTCCCTTATCTTGCAGTTGGATGAGTGCAGTGCAGTTAGGGGGCAGGTACATGAGAGAAACATTGTCCCTGTCTAGTGTTTCAGCTGCGGGATGCGTTGAGCAGTAGTCTAGCACAAGGACAATCTTGCAGTGCGGGTCTAGGCCTATCTTGTTACAGTGTTTCTGGCTCTGGCGCACAAAACTGTCAAACCACTCAGTGGTTATTTCAGATGTTATCAACGCAGTTTTTGTATCTCAGTATTCAACAGGTAACACTTTAACACCTTTCAGCACCCTAGGGTGCAGGCTTTTCCCAATTACAAGTAGCTTCAGCTTGTGGGTACCAGCAGCATTTGAACATCCAAGCACGGTCTATCTGTCTTAAAGAGTCTTTCATCCTGCTGTGAGAATTATCTGCAGTTCACAGCATGCTTCGAGGTATGTATTGCCAGTACAAAGCAGTCTCGTCCGTGTTGTAAACATGGTCTGCTGAAACGTTATTGTCCGACACATATTGCGCGAACTCAACAACAAACTTTTCCGCCGCCGCTGTATCTGCAGCAAGCTTTTCGCCGCTAACTTTAAAAAAAGAAATTCCATGACATTTCTTGAATTAATGAAGCCATCCCAATGAAAAGTCACAATCGTATGTTGAATTCAGTTGGGCATGAAACATATCCGCCTGTTCCATCAGCATCGGTACTGAAACATTAACTCCTTCACTTCACCGCTCACAAAACCACTGAAAAAGAGATGTATCAAGGTCGTCACATTTACTACCCTGCATAGTTTTCCTGTTTTCAATTTTTTTCTTCGTATTGCTGTCAGAATAAATCTTACTCAGTTCATTCTACTGTTTCTTTACATCGAAAATCATTGAAATGCCAACATCATACGATAGCCTGATATTTTTAACAGAAGTGCCAGCATCCAGTTCTTTGAGAATTTCGTCCTTTTCTTTAATGGTGAGAACTTTATTTCGTTTACTTCTCTCTTCACCATCACTTGGAAGTTTACGTTTTGAAGACATCACGTGTTGGCAGATACGTACAGACTAGTGATCGCACATCACAAGCAGTCACAATACCCCACTCTCCCACCCATACCACCTGTGTTATTGGCACACTTACAGCGTGTCAAGACGGGGTGTAAACTGCGCAAACAAGAGAAATTTAATGCCGCCACATTTTTTTTTACACATGCAAGACTGACAATGAACAGACATTACACACGCGCAAAGAGTCAAGACGGGCGTACTGCGCCAATAATGGGAATTTAATGCCTCGGTAATAATCAATACCAATATTTTTTTTCTACCGTACCTTAGAAAACATCCGGATAGTAGGAGTTCTGGACAGTAGACTTCCAGATACAGGATGCTCTACTGTACTGCTGTTTAACTTGTCAAAATAGCTGATAGCAATAAGTGTATGTCTTGCTCTACATTCTTCCTTAAAGATAATGAAATGCCTATGACTACAAATAATTACAGCATTTAACCAATAATTTTTAAAACAATTTTGGTATTTAATAGATATTTGTTTTACAGCATCATAAATGCATACTAGCCAATTTTTCAAATCAAAATCAGGAAGAATTTTCTGAAATGTTAACTCAAGCGTAAATCATGTGCGTCAATTTTACTGGAACATACATTTTTTTTTAAAAACTATCATAAGTTGTTAGAATTTCACATAAAATTTTAATAATGTGTACTTCTAAGGAAGAATATGGGCTGTCAACCAGCACAGCCCCATGAAATTGGTTATTTATCATAATTCTATTAGGACCTACAAGCCATTTTAAAGTTCTGACACATGACTATATTTATCTTATCATGCTTATTTATCATTACCAAACATGTCAAATAAAACAATTTTTAAATTGATACACATATACATTCATGATGTATTCAATAGAAAAAAAGACATATATCGTTTTCACTAGTAACTTGAGCCATTACTTCCACAATCACCATTGTCGTAGGTCTCCCGCACACATATTTTTTTACAATTTCCAAGTCCGGGAACATTTCACGAAACAGTTGTCACCTGCATGGTCCAATGCATTCAGCGATAAACTGAGCTCTAACAAAAAAGCTGTGGACAACAACTTGGCCCCTATTCCAACAAAAAAAATATTTTAATGTTGCCTCAACACTTTTCATGTTACTTGCATGTGACTTCACATGATTTGAAATGTAGTTTTTACTTCCATGTAATATGTTTAAATTGTACTTATAAACACTAAAAAAGGCAAACATTATACCCTTTCAGACTTGATTATGAACGGATGTATTCGTCACGAAAATACTGCAAATATTACTTTTTCTTTGCACAAGTCATGGCTACATCACTCCAAACACCATGCAGTATTAATAAATACTATACAACACCCACAAAAACCACAAACACATTTTCACCGAGTTAAGTACACACTTACAAAAACGAAACACAATCACCTGCCATTTTACGACACTGTTGACTTCAATGCCGCCAACTGTGTACACATGCACGAGATCCCACAGCAAGAAATATTTTTATTGGATATTGTAAGCCACTCAAAACCAATCTGACACAAATAACAGCTCATTTTTACAACGTCAATAACAAATAACAACATAAGAGCACCAAATGTTCGTAGGCTTAGCCTTGGAGTTCGTCTATAACTTAAAAGACGCAAGAACAACAGTTTTCACTTGAACACATCTAAAATCTGTAAAATATTCCACATAATCGTAAAACATGATGCATTTTCATAAATTTTACGGGTAAACTGTAAAAGTTGGCAAGTATGTAAATGTAACTAGATATTCACTACAAAATAATTAGCATCCCAATCTTAACATTTATATATTATATAAGAAACATAGAAATTGTTTCTTTTAGTCCAGTCAGTCTGCGTTTTCTTCAAGCCAAATAAGGGGTCATCACTGGAAACATTAGCAAATTCTTCGGAAAACGGATTGTAATCCTATTAGTTGGCAAATGTTTTTTCTAGCCGAAAGCAAAACTATGTTTTATTAACCAGAGTGGCCATTCATTTCACATTTTGAAATTCAAGGTTTTTCCCAGGTTTTCAAGGCTGATTTCTCTAAATACATCGTTAAAATATACATCATGAAAATCCCGAGTATTGACTTTGAAATCATACAGTACGCCGAATATTAAATACCAAATACTTTCACAGAATATAAATTACTAAAATAAAACACGGCATGTATTAGATTAAGATTTAGATGTACACAACCATTAAAAATGTAATGAACTTACTTGTTACATTTTTTTAAAATCTCCTCTTCAATTAACGCTGCTTCTTTTCCTTCATCTGCAAGTAGTCTAGTCTTTTTAGCTTGCAATTCCTTTACCTCTAAAGCCTTCCTTTTCTTTTCTTGGACAGCATTAAGCTCTTCTTGTTTCTTTTTTCTTCATTTCTTGATGTTCTACATACCTTGCATGAGCATTTCGGCATGAATGGATAAGACCTTTATCAATCAAAACTTTGCATTTACTGAAAACCCCCTTTCTACTGATGCATTGCCAAGAGACAAAATCAGAATCAGTTAAACCAATGAAGAAAAATTTGGAAAGAGCTTGCCAAAATCAATTACTTCAATCCAAAACTGATCTAAACGCATTTCGTTTCATCTGTAAGACTTTACAGATTCCAGTAATTTTGGCAACTTGCACAGCTCCCTGAATTTGCTTTCGACCTTGTCTGCTAAAAAACCAGCCATCCGCCTCTTCTCAACAAGTGCTTCAAGAAGAGTCTGCATTCTTAGCTGGGCTAATGTAGGACTACCCCAAATTACTGCTGGACCCAGACAGGACACTTAGATAACCTATATGAAAGTGGTGACTTGCAAAGAATTTTTTCTACAAATACATAGAATTTGGCACAATCCGGATTAAAATGAAGAATATCTACTTCTTTCACTTGTGATTTTAAGTTCTTCAAAGCATCTATTGTGGAAAATCCCAAATCAATACTTTTGCATACAAAAGGTTACCACTGACTGTTAAGTCTATCTTAGTCTCATCTTTGTTTTCAATTACACCTCTTTTTACAAACATTTTCACTATAGATTTTACCATCAAATACAAAGCATTGTATAGAAAAAGAGCCACTGGAGCTTCGCACTGAAATTCCTTCAGGAAAGGTTCAACTTCTGCTGACATTGCACTGAAAAATGCTAACTTGAGCCCAAGAAGTTTGTCATTTAAAAATTCACAAACAGTTTTATATCTTTCACAATCAGGTATTTTTTGTTCTTTTGTGACATTGTTTGTGTATACTACTAAGTCTGGTAGCATTGTTTGAGCTCTGGAAGCCACTTTAAAATTTTCCACCCATCGAACTGAACAAAACTTATGAGGAAATCTTGATGACTTTGTGTAGCTGATAAAATCCCCACTTCTAGAAGGAGAATTTTTAAACAAATTGTAAAATGACCTTAAAAACTGAACCAATTTCCAGCTTGTAGAATTATGCCTGCCTTAAATGCATTGTGTATTGTATGCAGACCACACGTTCCTAATTCAAGACAAAGTGGAGCATCAACATTATTCCCTACATGTAAAACAACACCAAGGTCTCTAGCTACTTTCAGGTTGACATTTGGGCCATCCATTGAGATTTGAATGGTTTTGTTGAGAAGTTGAGGAGAAACTGATTCTTGAATAGCACCAAGAAGGTCACTGGCACATGTCTTACTAAGGAAAGCAGAAGTCAAATACAGACTAATTATCACAAACAGTTCATCATCCCAAAAAATGACATGGATGTCCATTTGTTCTCTTTATGAGACTTTATTCAAGCACTCATCAAATGCCACAACTATATGAGTATAACTGTTCAAAGTGTTATTGAGCCTGTCAGTAAAATATGGGACTATTCCATAAACTACAGTGTATGCCAAATTTGTTCTCTGTAACTGCATTTTGTTTGGTACGGTACTGTCAGAAAATAATATGGGAGACAAAGCTGCTAAACATGCAGCACTTCTAAATGACAAATGATGCATTACACATGCTATGTACCATATTATTTCAGCTTCGGACATTTCTTCATTTACAAGAAATGTTTTCAATGTCACAGTTTTAGTCTTACTAGAAGAAGGCAAATTTAAACTTAAAACTTTGCGCTACAACTGCTGATGTAGGCCTAAGTTATGAGTCTTCTTTACTTTTTACAAAGACATTAATAGGTAGAGATCTTACCTTATTTGTAGCCAAAGAGACAAGCTTTGCACCTTTAGCATGATACCAGTGCAGTCCTACCCATAAAACTAATATTAATTTTTGCATTACATAATTTGCAAAATGCATTTGTAGTACACATTGGGTCACATTCCACACACTCAAATTCATTTTTGTATTTGTCACTATACATTGTAATTGAACACTTAGGCATATTTAGCACACACTAGCACAGTTCATAACCTTCCTTTAAGAAAAATATATTTTATATCATAAAGCGCTACAAAGTTTATTCGGGCTCTATACCACGCTTCGCAAATTTGAATAGATGGCCTTGGCCATGAACTAAAAATGGTCTTCAAGTAGATGAAACTTTTATAATGCGGTACTCAGAAACTACAAATATATTTCAAAATCTAGCACAAATTGTTGGTATAAAACAAACCAATAACCACTTTTCCTATTACCGAAACGTAAATGTAAACACTCCCGAAAGTCCCGACATTTTGCTTTAGGCTAACCAGCCGAGGCAGAGCGAGCAGAGTAGCTTTCCTTTGTCATGTGACCCGGCGCATGATGGGCAATATTTAATCAATGAACTGTGCGCGCACTTGACTACCGCACAAGTAGGCCATGTCATTTTTTTAACATCGCCCTAAGAACGCGTCATAAAAACAAACATTCCACGTATACATTTTTTAGATTACACACAATGCACGCACTTTTTCCTAACTTGGTTCGTCGACATACGAAAAAAAGTTTCTTGCAAGTGTAAATTCCTGGTCCTTTAAGAAAATTCCTGGCTATTTCAGGGTTTTCCCTGCTGTAAATAAAATCCACTGCTGATTCCCACATTCCACGGATACACGGTTGAGTGACCACCGCGTTAACATGCTCAAATTGAAATACGTACATTTCTAGCTATAGTGTAATCAAAACTTCATGTTACCATTAGGGTACAAAATGCTTGAATACATTTTCAAAAAATGTATTGAACAATATGCTAGGTACACTACCCCTCCTATCATACCATTACTAAACCACTGGTATTCGTTGCTCTGACTAGCTCAACTTCGAATGCTCAAATTTGTTAGGTCGCGATCCGATAGTAGGGATGTGATTATTTAAAGAAAATAAAAACTTTTCTTGGCGACATTGTTTACTTAAAACTTGACTTTTAACAGCAGCACCCTTAATCTAGACCATGTCATATAACCAGTCAGCAGACCCACGTGGTTTACAACACTACTGTATTGCCATTCTCATTTTACAAGTCTTTTAACCAGCATAATATTTCTCAAAGCTGCCACTCTGCCTGTAATTTCCGAATAGACTAGATCACAGTTCAGCAGAAAAAAAAATTTTAACAGCGACCTTAACTTCAATCATTATTCAGTCACTTAGCGACCATTTTCCCCAAACAAAACTAGTCGGTAGCGTGTCTTGAAGAAGGGAGAACAGGCTCGCGATCTTGTGGCCACATCATCTAGCAAAGCCATCTGGTGGATCTACTTGCCAACACTATCCTTTACACTTTTCATATTGCATATTATTTATTGCAGTTATTAACTGTGATAAAAATGTGATTCAGAACTTAAAAAAATACTGTTCTATCAAATTGCAGATATAAACAAATATCTTAAAATACTAGGCCAGCTCAACATTTTGCAGAATGATACATAAATTTGGCCTGTGACAAACAATAAAAAAAACCTATCTGCTGAAGTAAAATAAATATGAATTCAAAATTGTTCTGGCCACACTCCTACGTTAGGCTGACTAAAACTTAACTTGTCAAATATATAAATTCAGACAACCTACGACTGACCTAACCTCTTGATAGTTATAGCCAGCCACCTTAACTGATTTATACACTTTTAAATCACAATATTAACATTTTTTTTTTCAATTTTACAATTTTCAGCATTCCTAAACTTTTGTTATATGTTTCAAGTATGAGCTTGTAGAGGGCCACACACAAAACCTCACGTTCATACTATATTTTAATTTATTTCTTGATATTGGCACACAGGAACTTATGTTTGAAAAGGTAATACCTGAAGAATTATGGTATAGGGTTCACCTGGAGACATTGCTGTGGTACACAAGGGGGCGAATGGAGAAATATTTCGATGTTGGACAACTTGCACTGCCCCGTGGCACATAACCCCCATGTGTCACACAATGCTTACCTGGGCCACAATGCTCTCATCACATCACCAAGCATGCAGTCGTCAAGGTGACTATGTAAATTGCACCCAACAAATGTGGTAGCACAACTATTTTTAAAAAAATGCATTATAGTCGAATATATTTACTTTAATAAATAAAAAAAATTATACCATCTGATGTAAATGTGGCTGAGAGCATCACAACAAATTCTTTTAAAATTACTTTTACAAATACCCAACATAATTATGAAGATAAATTAATCACAATAAAAAACAATTATAACTTCCAATTCCACATTAAAACTTAAATGTATTTTGTAGCACTGCCATTCAGAATATGACAAATATCTGTGATTCAAGTTTATTATATTCACACAACTATTCCATTAACAGAAAAAACAGAAACAGTGTGTTGCTGTCACGAAATGTGGTTCTTTATTTAATAAAGAACCGTATTTCATGAACGCAACAAACAACAGTAATGACAGCATAAAGCGGACTTTTACATATTCAAGGAATACTACAATGTTTGATAACAGTACAGATCTTTAAATTCTATTACAACATGCTTGATATGACAGAAAAGTATTAGTTTTCATATTATGAAGAATATGAAGTTATATACCCTTATAAAATTTTCTTTCATTATTTATTTAATGAAAATAGCTTGCATTAGCTTTGAATCTTATGCGAATTGGGCTTAATAATACTTATGTATGACAAACAATCCAGGTGACATAAATTTTCTTGTATTATTAGACAATTAAAATGCCAGTGAGAACAATTCATAATTTAATGATTTTATGACAACTAGGAATTTTCCTTGCAAAAATATTATAAAAATGTTCAATTATAGCAATTCTGTTTCTTTGCATAAAATATTCTGTAAACATTTTGGTCTTAAATGAATACTGCACGGATATAATATATTTGTAAACTAAAGACCAATCAATTTTTCGTTTATACGTCTCGTTCGAAAACATAGTTAAAAGGGACTCTTCCACTTTTACAACCATACTTTATTCAGTCCTCAACCCCGGTTACCTCCAGTGTCAGCAAACCCCAAAGTCCTAAATCATGGTCATAAAGCACCATGGAAAATGCTGCCCCCACGAGCAGAGAATCACATAAGACGGAAATGGGATCAACTCGGCTCCCGCAACCATGGGGCACATCTTCAACTAACTCTGACGCTTGGCTGATACTACTCTCTCGCATACGCACTGCCTATCTCCCCACGCACTGCCTATCTCCCCACGCACCACCTGCCTCCCCACGCACCGCCTGCCTCCCCACGCACCGCCTGCCTCCCCACGCACCGCCTGCCTCCCCACGCACCGCCTGCCTCCCCACGCACCGCCTGCCTCCCCACGCAACGCCTGCCTCCCCACACACTGCCTGCCTCCCCACCCGAATCCCCCCTCCACCTTCTTCCCTTTCCACGCCTCCACGCGCATGCGCCGTAGTTCTACCAACATGTGGGTAGGGAGCAAAGAGAGTAGTCGGCACGCCGGGATGGAAAGAAGGGATTGACTTAAGCAGGAAGAGAACACACTAAAAAAAAGGAAAACTTATAAATCAAACTCTTAACAAAAAATCAAAATAAAGTCAATTAAATAAATTATATAACCGAAGCAATATACCTATACAAAAACAAAAGAGAGTGGCTCAACCCCAGTTCCCTAAAAATCACCCTATTCTCCAAACTGGAGAAAATCACAAGACACACAAACCGGGCTGCTTCAAAAGAGCCCCATCACGATTTCACTGGAGAACCAACGAAGCAGACAGAAGCCAGGGGGTGATCAAGCCCCAGACCCCTGACTGCTTCACGACCCCTCAGTCAGTTGGCTCCTCCGCTTCCTCCCTATCACTCAGTGCATAAGATCCAGCGAGGAGGAGGTCGGCCTCTCGCCCTTTTCAAGGGAAGGGGGGGTGGCCAGCACTTCTACCCCCGAAGATGTTCACAAAATGGCATAGAGGACCGGCACGAGCCCCACTCTTTCAAAAATCCAAGCCGAAAACCTCAGGCTCTAAAATATCTCCACAGTTATTCCACTAACCTCGGGGGGAAAATGGATAAGGCGACTTAAGGAGAGAAAAGGTAATGAAAAAGGGATAGGCGCTCATGAAGGCGGTGTTAAAAGGAGGAAACAACCCAAACTCTCAGAGAGTTACTAATAAAGCCCTCGTGCAAAGCTCTGCTTTGTGCTCCAAAGATATACAATAAGACATTTTACACTTTAGAAACCAACATTATTCACCTCTCCATACATGAATCCAATCAGGAGTCAACACGTTTCACGTACAGCTTTAAATGGGAGACGTGAGCCTTTCTTTCAACAGATTCATCAGAACACAGACGCAGCAGCATAGTATTTGGCCGTAACGCCTTTTCCACATAAAAGTCGCCCGAGTATCGCTGGGATAATTTCACAGATCCCCTTGTGCGCTAGATCAGAAATGTGGAAGAACCGACACCACACGAGATCTCCCGGATGAAAAGAAGTAGGAATAAGCAACTGATCATACCGAGAACCTATCGCTCGTTGAGTCACCTCGAAGCGTTCTCGTACGCGTTTAAAACTACCCCTACGTTCAGCATCATTGTATGGAGCCTCCAAAGGAGGTGCACCCCACACATTTAAGAGCGGATGTGAAAGGACTCTTCCCAAAAAGAGAACATTCGGCGATTCATCATTAGAGGAGTGGTGAGTTGTGTAGAAACCTAAATTAATCTAGGGAAGGTCTTCATCCCAAGCCAAATGCATCGGATGACAAAATATGGAAGGAGCCGCCTTTAGATTTTGGTTCAACCGTTCTGCTTGGTTTCTTTTCGGGAAATAGGGGATAGAAAAAATATGTTTAATGCCCCATAAAAACACATGTCTGCAAATTCCTGCGAACGAAACGATGCAGCATTATCGGTCACTATTTCATTGGGGGGGGGGGGGGCAAACAATTGCCACACTGATTCAATTAAGGCTTTGATTATAGCTTTTGCCTTCAATTACTTTATCGGCAAAAGAAAAGAAAACTTAAGAAAAGGCGTCTACCAAAACCAAAATGGCGACGTTTCCCCTGCGGGACCTAACAAAGGTATGAAATATATCCATATGAACCAAACCCCACAGCCGTTCAGACACCTTCACAGAGTGAAGGCCCACTTTCTCCAGGCGGAGAGCTTTAAACCTTTGGCACTTCTCACAAGATCGCACATACAGTTTCACGTCTTCACGAAGACCAGACCAATAAAAATCCCTGCTAATTTTACGGATAGTTTTATCTACTCCTAAGTGCCCGCCATATGGAGAATCATGAAAATATTTCAACAACATAGAGCGGGTACACTCTGGGGCAACAACCATTTTACACCTTTTGTTTTTTCAGATGTAATACAAAACATTATCCTTAACAATGAATGGCAAGGAAGGATCTATCCCAAGTTTTTTCCTAAGCTCGATACACGTTTGGTCTTTCACTTGGTGATCTTTCATCGCCATGAAAGACTCTGGGCAGTTATACATAAAGGCGAGTTTTTGCACCACGCCTTTTCCCTCTGGTTGATTAAACTCCTCAGAGTCGTACAAGCGGGATAGAGCATCCACAATCAGGTTCAACTTCCCACTAATATGATGGAATTTAAAATTGAAACAGGTTAACCTAAGGACATATCTACCCAATTTTCACAGTTGGTGAGGATGGCCTAATATCCAGCTGAGCACTTTATTGTCTGTATAGAGATCAAATTCTTGGCTATCTAAATAACTCTGGAATTTCCCCATACCAAAGAGACAGGCATCAGCCTCCTTCTCATAAATTCCTATTTTACGCTCTTATTCAGTGAGGGCCCTACTCGCATATGCCACAGACACCAGGGGGCTACCAGGTTTTTCCTCTACTCTTTGGCTTAGCACGGCCCCCGAGGCCACGCTCTACGTGTCTGTGTGTAGAATGAATCTCTTATCAAAACAGGGCAATCATAACGCTGGAGGTTTGCAGAGAATACACTTAAGCTTATCAAAAACCTGCTGCTGTTCGTTCCCCCACCTGAATGGAACGTCTTTCCTTTTTAAGCTATTTAAGGGAGCAGCTATTTCCGCCAAATCCGGGACGAATCTTGCTTGATACCCCACCATAACCCATGAACCTCTGCACTCCTTTAAAGTTTTTGGGAACCGGAAAATTAATGAGAGGGGCAATTCTTTCAGGGTCCATTTCCAACTTGCCATTTCTTATGATATATCCTAGAAAGTGCACACTTTCCAATCCCAACTTAACCTTGCTTGGATTAACCGTCAACCCAGCCTGACGCAATTTTTCCAGAACGATAATGAGGTGCCTGAGATGCGACTCCCAATCCACACTGTAAATGATGAGGTCATCCACATAAATAAAAACAAAGTCATATTTAACTTCACTCAAAAAGTTCATCCAAGACTCTAGACAACGCTTGGCTGCCGAAATTGGCACCCCTTAGGTACTCTATTAAATACGTAGTGACCCCAAGGGGTGTTAAAGGCGGTGAATTTTAGACAATCAGGATGCAAGGCTATTTGAAAAAACTATTATTCAAATCCAGCACTGAAAAGTAGCGAGCCTTACCCAAATGTTGCAGGGCACATTCCACCGTGGGCAACGGATACGGGTCCAAATTGATGCGTTTATTAGGGGCCGAATGATTGACAACTAATCTAAAGCCTTCACCATCAGGTTTCCTTACCAGAAATCCTGGAGCCGAAAACTCCGACTTTGAATGTCGGATTACCCCGGCATTCAATAGTTTGTCTACCAATTGGCGAAAGGCTGGCATTTTAGGCAGTGAACAAAGGAATGGTTAACTCCGAATAGGAGCATCATCTTTCAACCGAAACCAATTTTGTCGGTTATGACGTCTCCAAAATCCTTACACAATTTTTCCAAATCATGGTCCTTAACTATTTTATCCCCTATCACCATAGTAAAGCAACAGAGACCTTGTAATAATGACGCTTTGCGCCTCAGATTAAATCCAAACAGTAACTCACCCTCAAACAAGTCCACACAGGCACGGGTGTTACTGAGAAAATCTAATCCCAACACCATATTAATACACAGGCCCGGAATAATCCCAAAATGTTGTTCCCAAGAGAATCCTTCGATTTTTATATGTAGCAGCACATTGTACCATATTCCCATTTGCTAACACAATTGATTGAAAAGTCGCTTGTCGTCGCCAACTCAATTTTTTATCCCTTTCTGCAAGCCGTGCCACCATGCTTCATTAACGAGGCATGACATGGAACCGGTATTGATTAACGCTATCATGCCAATCCCTTAGCACTCATATTTCACACAATTTTTTGTTTTGAAAGAGCGCGGTAACAGTTCTTTATGGCACACCTTACCATGCCTTCGGCGACCCCTTAATAGTTTCCCGGACATGAGGAAGTGAAGTGTCACTTTTTATTGCACTGAAAACAGTGCCGCTGCTCTCATGAGACTATAACCCATTCACAATCTCTAACCCCATGCCCTCTCTTACCACAGTTAACACAAAGTAGGTTAGTTCCCCTTCGTCTTTCAATGTCCTCAGAAGTTGTTACCCCCAACATACGTGTTTTCGCAATCCCTTTACAGCCAACCTCACTACTTGAACTTTTCCGACTTACCCCTCTTTC
This sequence comes from Medauroidea extradentata, assembly GCA_003012365.1. Lineage (NCBI taxonomy): Eukaryota > Metazoa > Arthropoda > Insecta > Phasmatodea > Phasmatidae > Medauroidea > Medauroidea extradentata. The sequence continues at coordinate 94,612 of PNEQ01002973.1, read as the reverse complement.
GCCCATGGCCCTTTAGTACTCCTCCTTTTGTTTTTTATGTCCTTCAACTTCAACTGCTAATTGCTTAAGTCAAAAAAAAAATTTTGCGCATGTGTCAACACACAAATTTCCCATACTCCAGGGGCCAAATTATCTAAGATTAAACCAACCAAATCACCTTCCCACATGTTAAGCCCTAAAACCTGTTTGTACGTCACCACTGATTTTACAAAATGGTGCATAGACTCTTGCGGGCATTGAAACCACTCAACATATTTCCCTTTACACCTCCTCCTCACACTGGGAGGTAGGGCATACTCCAACAATCGTTCCCTGAAACTGCCAAAATTGTTCTCTTTTTTTTGAACTAGACTTTCTTGAATGAAAGGTCGAAAGGGACCACCACATTCTGTGGCTAGAGCGCGCATAAATGCTTCCTGCGAAACCAAGTGCAACTCGCACACCCCAGTCGCCTCAATTATTAACGATAGTACAACTTCCGCATCCATTTCCGATAAGTGCGGAAATATTTTTCAATGCCTCCCTAAATAATCGCTCGTCATATTTATGATTAACTTCCGCCCCCCCCCCCTTCCCGGCGGAACGTTTGACGATTCTCCCATATTCTCTCAAGCTTTAAAAGCAGCAACTGCCTTTTCATGCAGGTCCGCCACCATTTCCTCGTCATCCCATTCACTATTGCATTCATCTAGGAATGCCTGCAGCTCTACTTTGGAAAGTTTATACAGGAAACTCATATGAAATGCCATGGTGTTATTCCAAACACAACTGTCGGTCCTATACACAACACCTAACACACACTATAGCTCCAAAAACGGAGCAGAGTGGCGCAGTTTGAACCACCACTCCCTTCTACGGCACGCCCTCTGCCCGGGCTACAATCTGCCGGGAGCGAATGGCTCTTTAACTCCAGAAACAATGAGGCAGAAAATCCCCTCCTCGGAGCCCCTCACAAGGTGTGGGAAAGGCGGATGCGGGCCATCGAAAGAATAACTCGCCACTTAACACGACTCCGTCGTTTACCTTTTATTAATTCTAAATTTGACTTGTGATGAGATTCTCACATGTAATTAATTCCTTCACAATAAGTCCCCAATCTCACATTAAAATCTTTACATAGATACATTCATTGGGGAATAACCAATACATTCAATTTTACGGATCTCGGGCATAAATGGGTGCACGCGCCCCTATTATTTAACTTCAGAAACATTCTAAAACACGCTCGGCCGATACTACTCTCTCGCCCACACACCGCTTGCCTCCCCACCCAAACCCCCCTTTCACCTTCTTCCCTCTCCACGCCTCCCTGCGCATGCGCCGTAGTTCTACCACCATGTGGGTAGAGAGCAAAGAGAGGAGTCTGCACGCTGGGATGGAAACAAGGGATTGACTTAAGCAGGAATAGAACACACTCAAAAAAGGAAAACTTACAAACCAAACTCTTAATAAAAAATTAAAATAAAGTCAATTAAATAAATTATAATAACCGATGCAATATACCTATACAAAACCAAAAGAGAGTGGCTCAAGTGTAAGAGTACACATAGCTTCATTTCCAACTAAACAGGGATATTACAGTAATCGAGAGTGCAGGTACTTAAGTGAAAATCTAAATGTTCGCATTATGCACGAGATGTTCAAAGAAAAACATCCAACACTTGAAGTTAAGTACAGTTTTTACAGGAAGATTTTTTTAGAGCACTTTGTTCTCAAATTTGGTTATCCACAGGTAGATTCATGTTGTTCTTGTGAGGATTTGGACATTAAAATTAAGAGTAAATTTTGAAACTATACTACCAAGAGGGTACATGTTGCTGAAAAAAATGGTACACCTTAGACGCGCTAAGAAATTTTACAATAAATTTCAAGACATCTCAACTTTGGTAAAATCTGATAATTATGTTGGTGCTGTTTGTGTTGATTTCATTAAAAATTTAAACCTCCCGTGCATACTAGTACAAGAAAAATTTATTTGAGACAGCTCACAGTTAATGTTTTTTGTATCCACAACTTCATGGATGACTCAGCAACACTTTTTTGTTTACCACGAAGGTATGAGGTGCAAAGGGCCCAATGAAGTTGCATCGTTTCTTATGCAGTACCTCAGAACGAAGATTTCAGAAAATTTCGAAACCTCCACATTTTTCAGATGGATGTGGAGGGCAAAATAAGAATCATACTGTACTGCGAGTTTTATCAGCTTTATCACTGCGAGTTTTATCAACTTGTATCTACAGGAAAGTATAAGAAAATCAAACAGTACTTCCCAATTCGGGGGCATTCATTCCTTCCATGTGATCGTGATTCCACTGTTTTGAAAATAAAATTACAAATGTGTGATCGAGTTTACATTTAAAGTAATATATTGAATTAATCATCACTTCCAGCCTGAAAAACAAGTTTCAGGTTGTAATTCCTGATTGTTCTGACATAACAGATTACAAAAGATGGTGGCCAAGACACTATAAGAAATGTGTGACATAATTTGAGACATCTGGAAGGGGTTTTCCACGTCTACAAAAAGTGCAGTTCAAAATAAGCTTGTTTATGCCCTTCAGTCACAGTGATGGCGTTGTCGTTGCCCGCACATTCATTGATGGCATACTTTCTGATACTTTCAGTATAAAAAGTGCTGAACCAATACTTCTACCAAGTACACCAGCATACCCTGAAGGTTGCCTCCCAATCAAGAACCAGGCGCTGCAAGACTTCTGCAAGCTGAAGGGGTACATGCCCCAAGAGGAAGAAGTGACAACATTCTATGAAGAGTTGTACAACTGGCCAACATGAGAATGATTTTACTATAGGCTTTATAAAGAGAGAATTTTATGATGATTGATTATGGCATACAAATTACTGTTTAAAAATTCGTTGGATCATCACGTGTAATTTGAAAGTTCAAACAGTGACATTTCCATGTTTTATAAAGTGTTGTAAACCTGGCCAGCATACGAATGACAAACATTGGACAAACTCTATAATTATGTATAAACATTGTGTAACTTAAGTATTAAAATTACTTATTATTGATATTCTTGAATTCATGCACTAATTAAAACACTTTTTCAATTATAAGAGAAAATCTTAAAATTTAATTAATTTTAAATACGGCAAACTTATTTTTATTAGGCAAAATGGGTTACTTTCAGAAAAAACATATGACACTATACTTTAATAATTGCATTTAAATTACTATTTCTGATTATTTCTATAATGACAATTAAATTTCCATTTCAATTTGTTCCAAGAACACATACAGTAATTATTAACATATTACTGCAACAACTACAAATGTGCAGATATTTTTCTTATTTCCTGAAAAAGTAAGGTCTCGTGACTTATGTTGTTTCTGAAATTTTAAGCCATTCAAATAATGATATAACAAATGTCTTATGAACGTTGTTAGCTCTATTAGGTCTACAAGACTAAGCACAATGTTATAGGCAGTTAATGTTTCATTTGCTGACGAGTATGTACTAGATTTAACCATAATGCACAATTAAAATGATCCCAACAATGTACTATAACACTGACCATGTAAAAAGAAAAAATGTCACACTTCCAGTTGAGTTGCTTGATGTGTTTTGAAACATTTAATGTTACACTTCACACAAACATGCACATAAGTGAATACATGCATACACTCAAATGTGTTACCATTTAAAACACTCACTATAAAGTAATTCATAACTTACCAGTTTTTTCTAATTTTTCTTCCCATGTCTGAGACATTTCACGCATTAATTTCTCACTCTCTGTCAACTTCTCATGTAGATCAAAACTTGACTGTTAAGAAAAAAAAGCATTCTCATATTAATAATAAAAAGTTTCACTTAAAACAACAGTAAATAATGACTTAAAACAACAGTAAATAATGACTTAAAACACATGGGAGGAGTCTAAAATCCATGGTTTATTTGTATTTGGGAAGTAATTCTATGATTTTTTTGTAATGTTTTAATGTTTGCTTCGTAAATGTTGGTAACATCTGTTTTAATGTAAAAAAAATGCGTGGTCTTGAAATATGAGAGGTAAACTGTCATCCTGAACAATAATTTGAAAAGATTATTGTTGATAGCTTTGGAGAACGATTTAAACATTACAAGGTAGGCTATTTAATAATTGAACATTGGACTGTCAAAATGTCTAGGTAAAGAAAACATTGATTAACCAAAAGAGTTAATGAGAGGAGAGTCAATATTTGTTTCCTAGTTCTTACTAAGTTGCAGTCCTATGACATTTAACTTACTTATGATTAGGTAAATTTGTTCAAATGATTGTATGTAATACTTTGTGTATATTTCAAGTACAGGCATATGTCGACAAGCCTCATTTTTGCTGCTGAACCAGTTAGAAAGACACATTTTTTAGTTAGCTAAACAAATTTAACTTGGGGGGGGGGGGGTTGTAACGTGGCACAGGCCCAGACCCCAGATTAATTTTTACATGTTTCAATTTACAGTATGTTTGTTTCATATTTAGCTGTCACTTATAATGTAGGCCTCATGGTCATTCTAACAATGGTGTCTTGAGAGTCTTGTTAAGAACAGTTTTGTTAAGAATAATTTTGTTAAGACCAGTTTTGTTAAGAACAGTTTTGTTAAGAACTATTTGTAATTTATTTGTTATATGCCAGCACGTCAGTGGAAGTTTATTCATATTTAAAATAATAAATTTCAGTAACTTTGAACTAAACTCAGGCGTTACCTTTGCTTACCGCCGATCATATCCGAAGTGGACTTTAACTTTTTCAGCCGCTCATTTATTCTGAACAGAACTGTACTTTCGATGTTATTTCTTGGCCTGTTTAGTGTTTCAATGTTTTATCATGTTTTTATGCAAACATGAGCCACGAAAAAGAACCAGAAAGGATTCACAAGCTCCTACAACTATACGAAGAAGTGTCTTCAGATGAAGAATCAGTATCTGATGCCAGCGAAAGTCGAGAAGACTTAGAAGTTCACAACAAAAGAGAAACAAGGGCCAGTGGTGAAGATGTTAGTGACTCAGGTGGTGAAGAGGTTGGTGATGCAAATGGCGAAGAGATTAGTGACGCAGGTAGTGAAGAAAGCGGTAGTAAGGATGAGATTTGTAGTACATAAATTTTTTTCTTGGTGGGGATAAGTTTACAAAATGGATTAAATGTACTCTTCCAACCAATGTGCGCACATGTAAAGCCAATATTATATATCATCTTCCTGGCGTGAAGGGATGTGCGAAGAATGTGAAGAATGTTTTCTGTTATTTATTGACAATTCAATTAAAAGCAAAATTACAGAATATACAAACATATACATCGAGAGCATTGCAGACAAAAATATGGAAGAGAATGTCATGCTAAACCGAGAAGTACGAGAGAAGTAAAGATAGCAATAGGGTTGCTGATTTTGGCAGGAGTATGTCGTTCAGGCCACCAAAACCTTGAAGATTTGTGCGATCAAAATGATTTAGGAATAGAAATTGTTCATGCAACTATGAGTTTACAACGTTTTCTCTTCTTGTTACGTTGTTTGCGCTTCAACAATGTATGAGATAGAGCAACAAGAAGTGCCACTGATCGGCCAGCTGCATTCAGAGAAACTTTTTAGCTGTTTCTCGAAAATTGCAGGAAATATTATACATTGTCCGAATACACCTCCATTGATGAACAGCTTCTCTCTTTCGGAGGAAGGACAAAATTGAGATAATGTATGGCCAGCAAACCAGCTACGTACTGTTTGAAAATTTGGACCTTCTGCGATGAAAGGACATGGTTTACAAATAATATGGATGTTTATGTACGTAACCAGCCTGCTAGACCATACAAGGTTTCCAACTCACCCACAGATGTTGTGAAGAGACTTGTAATCGAAGGTTCAGGCAGAAACATCACACGTAATAACTTACTCTGCAGTGTGCCCCTAGCTACCGAACTTTTGAAGAAAAAACTGACAGTTATTGGTACAATGCGTAAAAATAAGAAGGAGCTTCCAAGTGAGTTTGTCAATGTGAAAGGGAGAGAAATAAACAGCAGTTTATTTGGACATGCAAATAACATGACATTGGTAATGTACGTGCCAAAGAAGTCAAAGACTGTTGTGCTATTGTCATCAATGCACTACAACAAAATTGATGAAACCACTGGATATGCCAAAAAGCCTGTATAATAACTATGTACAATCTTATGAAAACTGGTGTCGATACAGTTGATGATATGTGTGGTACACACTCTACATCTAGAAAATGTAGGCGTTGGCCTCGAAGTTTTGTTTTTTCGACTTTTAGACATTGCTGGAATAAATGGACATATAGTTCTCACAGTAAATAATCCACAAACAACAATAGTTCATAGGAAATTTCTGCATGAGGTCGGAATGAAATAAGTGAAACCATCTCTGCAAAAAAGGGCCAGTACAACATGCTTACCCAAGACTGTTCGAGCGAAGGCAGCCAAACTATCAAGTACTCGGCTGCTTCCAGTACCTGTTTCGTCTCAAGAGAGAACACAATTCGCCCGAAGATGTGTAGTATGCCCCAGAAAAAAAGACACCAAAACTAAAACATATTGCAACAAATGTTGTCTTTCAATGTGCTTGAAACACATGAAATATGTTTGTGAAGATTGTTTTGATGCATAATTTGGACAAATATCAAGGATGAAAAATTTGTTGTTATTGCTAAATATCAGTAATATTTGTAAAATATTTATAGTGTACTATATTGGGTTTAGTATATTTACAGAAATTTCAATGTATAAATTTTCTCTAACATGTTTTTTGTTAACAATTTTTAGGTTAATGTTATACTTACACATTTTATCACTGAATATTTTTTATAAAATAACAAACAAATAAAAAATTTTGTAATGTGTTAATTTTCTATTTAAATAAACAAGAAAATTAAAAATAAAAAAATTAATGCCAAAATTTGACAAATATAATTTTTTTTAAGTGGGGTGTCGTCAAAACCCCATGCGACTTGCAATGCTTTGATTTTGTGCGCGACTGCTTAAAGGTTAGAGAGCAATTTTTTCCTGTTTGACTGTAACTGTCAAAAGACTGGCCCTTTTCACAAGTATAATAATTATGTAATTTAATGGGCAGAATTTTTCTGAATAAATGGATACCTGACATGCCAATAATACTGTGTCCTAGTTCCCATTAATGTTACAAGCAAGCGGCAAGTACCTTATTTCGGCATTAAGTAATAACGTGTGTCCCTCCCCATAACTTGACGGCAGGTGAATGAACGACATTACACAATAACCAGTCAGAACAGCGCTGTGGCAGACAGCATTGAAACTAAGATGGAGATAGTGTTCTGCTGCTCCGTGAGAATGTGTCACTGTACAGCATACAGGATACGCTACTGTATTATAAAATAAAACTATCACTAAAATGTAAACACAACCTGCTGGCATAAAAATTAGAGTTACGTGAATGTCATATACTTTTTGGCATAATAAATGTAGCAATCAGTTTTATGAACGTAATACACTGTAATTTTTAATGTGTGTGCTCTGCTGAATTGCATGCTTTAATGATTAATTGTATCACTGGAAAATGCAGTGATTTCAACTAATTAAGCTAAACGTGGTGCTGTTATTTTCAAAAATGTTTTTCTATGATAAAACCAAAGCATCAATAAAAAATACTTTATTGACTAGAAACTTCGGGGAAAATATTTTCCAGTGAAATTTAAGACAATGACTAGGCTTTATTTACACTATTTGGTAAGTGTTCATTTTTTAATCTGCAGCACACAATAATTTGTGTGTGCTCCGAAGCTGCTCCGTAGCAGGTTAGTAACGACAATGATAACTAATCCAAACTGCATCATTTGCACCACTTTTAACTACAGTTGTTTACTTCTATCCTGACACACTCCCTCTGTTAACAGCTTAATATTTGCCATGCCCTTCGCCCTGTCATTCCATCTGCCAGCTTGTTTAAAAAGGCGAAATAAAAGAATACATGCATCACTATTTCATCTTTATTTTTCTTAATTAACTTCACTATTTAACCCACTGTAATTGAACACAAATTCTTAGACATGTTTATTACTGATAAACTGAAAAACAAATGTGTGTACTGAGAAACAAATATGTGGACATAACAACCAAAACTAGACTAGTTAACAATACAGGTTTATTCTATTCACCAATTGCCGACTGTGTGTGCACGAGGGTTGGTGACTAATTCTGACTAGCCAGCATTGCTGATGATCACAAAGTGCTAAAGTTCTTAGCAATGAAACATGAACTGTAGCAATCTACTCATAGATAAACAAGCACACGAGGTGTGAGTATGAGCAAAAGGAGTAGCAGAAGAAGTGAACGTGACCAAGTCATCAGCACACAGCTTGCCTTTCGGTGTTGCACATGAAGCCTAACTCACCAAGCGCATGCTGCCATTGTATTCTTGCAATTGTGTTTTGCCTCTTTTTATAGTGTTTCTTTTTTTTGTTTTTGTTTCACATCTGCGGCTTTATGATTTATGGTATGCTACACTCTAAAGAACATATTTTATATAATTTATCCTGAGTGTAATATATAATTTTTAATACTTTCCTTTTTTTATTATTTAAATTTTTATTTTTGGCTGGGATTGATAATACCATTGCAATTGTGTTTGTATCGTAATAGCCTATGTTGTAGTGGCAGGGCTCAAATGTAACTCTGTGTTGAAACAGCAAACATAATATTGTGGTGAACTAGGCAGTAAAATAATCTTCATTAAATTTTAAGTTATCATGTTTCAAACATTAAATTTCACACATTTTTTTTTCCAAAATATTTTTATGAGGCCAAATTTTACTAAATTAGCATTCTATCCTTGTTGGCAAAAGTGTACTAAAATGTTTATTCTTAGCAATTTCAGTCAAAGCTTTTAATTCGTGTTTTAATAATTTATTAGTAAAATTAATTTTTAATTTTTAAAAATTACACATTTTCAGCTACCACTCTAAAAAAATTTTTTTGTACAGACAATTGACATGTGAACCAAACATTTTATTAAATACATAAGATCATACAGACTTTAAATTTTACTTGACTGCAATTCGGTACAATATTCCCTTCCCCTTAGTACCAGATTCCCCTTCCCATCGACTAGTCACTCATTTCCTAGGGTACTGTACTCGGTCTCCACCTAAGAAATGCACTTCTTTTGAAATATGATTTAAGGCATGTGTATTTCACGAATTCATCTGGCAGCAGCATACACACGCACTGGCAACAATCAATTATCCATTGACCTCTAACCATACAAGTAGGTAGCAAGTAGTATCTGTATTTACAACTGGCTTGAAGTCCTCAAAGTTATGACAAAACAGTGGGTAACCAATCACGGAAGTGACAGTGAAGTCTGATGTCCAACCTGACCTAGAATAAATAAGCAAAATACTTGTGCCCTTTAGTGATTAGAAAAGACTGCCAAAAATTTCTCTAGACTGTAAAGTTTCCACTCGCATTACATCACTTCAGCTACAGAACTTAAATGAACACAAATAAGTAAAATTAATAACCGATTCATTAACTTTGAAGTATTTTGTACAAACATACTTTCATTCAAATTTGCACACGCACACACAAACTGAATTGTAACATGAGAATTTACGCTTCTTTACAAAATGCCAATGAACTAAAGTGCAACTACTACTTGGACTCTCAAAATTTACTTTTGTAATCAAAAATCAATATTGTAGATTCCTGTACAATTAATATCTTGAATCAAAAATGCTTTTTACTATTGAACACATCAAACATTGGCAATTATATTGCAATTTTACAAATAATTTTTTATTTAGTGATTGCAAACTGAGATATGGAATTTCAGAAAGTTTCGCGATTCGGTGTGCTTTAAAAAACCGATGTCTCTAAGAATTTACAAAAGCAAGCCTCCAGAGTAAAGTAGGATTCATGTTTGATCCAAACTACTTCTACAGACTGTTTTGTTAACATTGGGGAAGTGGTGTAATTTTGGTTATAGAGCATATAATCAACGGACCAAGATTACTTATGTAAATGCCTGTATTGAGTAAGTCATTAGACAGAACAGAGTGTCAACACATCTCAATCAATACAAGTCAGAACAGAGTAAGGGACTCGTAGTTTTTGATATGTAGCAAACAAAACATTTGTCCGTAACTTCTTTTGTGTAAAGTTTTGAGTAATTTAAGTAACAATACATAGTGTTATAAATAAAATTAAAAAAAACAATGGTTTTTAGTTTCACAAGTTAAAATAGTTTGATGGGCATAGGAAAATAAGCAAAGAAAACTGTGTAGGAATTTACGATGCAAAATCAGGTATATGTCGCAGGTGTAAGTAGATGCAATACAGTTAAAAATATACACTGATACACAGCTATTTTTAGAAGGTAGGCTCACACTTTACAGCATAAAGAAAAATATATGCAAAAGAAACAAAGAAGAAAAAATAAAAAAAGCCACTGAACTTCAGTCTGAGTAACAAAGTCAAAAAAAAAAAAAAAAAAAA